>NIVC01002362.1:52500-180686 GCA_002269645.1 Macrostomum lignano
CCAGGCGCGATTAGCTAAACAGCCGAGGCCACTAGCCCTCCAACCCACCACCCCGGGGGGGGGGCACCGAGCCCGCCGCCAGACCGAGCCAATCAGAACGCAGTAAACAAAAAATAGTACACAAAAGGCGTGACTGGCGCCAGGCAATTTACGGCACGGAAATAATGATAACAAAGGTAGGAGGGGTGAATTACTACCAGCTAAAGCTTAAGCCACACGACAAGTCACAGTCCGGTGCATACAGCTTCAGTCACACAACGACTGGAGGACAGGGTGCCCTTGCACTGAAACAAAAAAGCAAAACACGACATTTGTTAGTTAAGTCTGTGAACGATGTGAACCAGAAATAATGCTTAGTGACTTTTTTTAAAAAGCTCAATGCTCAATAATCAAAAGATATCCGAGCAAAAGATATCTCAGCAAATTTAGTTAAAAATGACAGATCTCGATCGGCGCCACCGCGGCAGGTCGCTTGCAGGCGCGGCAAGCAAAGGCAGCGCGAATCAGGCGCAGGTAGCTGCGTCGAATGCTCGGATTCAGCACGCCGTAGATGATCGGGTTCAGCGTCGAATTGAACACGGCGAGCCACGTGATCACCTTGTGCGGAATTCTTCCTACGTGGTCGATGAACTTATCAATGTACACGTGGATGCTGTAGGGACCCCAGCACAAGTTGAACACAATGAAAGCGGTCAGCACTGGAGCAAGAGCCTTCCACTCCTTGCTCATAGAAGAATTGCCTGTATTGCCAATTGAGCTCGTAGCCTCCTTGCGAATCTGGAACAGCTTGTAGAACAGGCTGATGTAGCAACTGGCGGCCAGTAGTGACGGAACCGCGACTCCGAGCAAGGTGAGCAGTAGGCTCAGTGCAAACGGCGAGTCATTGTCGTAGTAGAAGCAGATGAACGCCTCGGGAATGTATCCGAATCCTTTCTGCCACCAGAAAAAGCCGCTGACGAGAAACCAAAACACCCAGCAGGCTACGCAGTATGCAATCACCCTGCCGTCCGTGAAGTGCCTCTGGTACGCGACTCGGTGCATGACGCACAGGTTCCGAGCTACTGCGATCAGCGTGAAGCTGAAGTTGGACACTCCGGCGGCCGAGAACAGCGCGTACGCGTTCACGCGACAAATGACGTCGTGAAAGACATTGTTCTCGGCGATGCGGTTCGCCAGGATAGTCGGGATCGAGTATGAGCACACGAGCAGGTCGGCCATGCCGATGTTTACAATCAGGATGTTTGTGGCCGACTTGAGGTGCTTGAATCGCGTCAGAGAGAGAACTGTGAGCAGGTTTCCACAAACTCCGATGCACATTCCGGTGATGAGAAAGACGATGTCAGCGACTTTGAGCTTCGTTTGATTCACCTCCTCGGAGTCGGTGACGTTCTGATCATTTACATGTAGGCTGCTCATGCTTAAGCTGCTGTTTGCCTAAATGATTTTGAGGAAGGCATATTCGATCAAATTTAATACCAGAATTAAGCCAAGTTCAATGGGTCGATGATGCTGCTTTCAAAATCTGTTCCTCTAAAACTCAAGTAATTATTTAGAACATTAAGTCTAACAAAAATCAGTATTTGCGAGGAGAGCGATCGCAGTATAGCATCGAATTTTAGATTTTCTGCAAGCATTATTTGTATAACGTGCAACTGCCAATAAAACACAATTGACGCTTACGTACCATTCAGTGAGCTCGAAGTGGTAAATTAAACTTTAACCTGGTATTGCATGTATAAAGACTCAGCTTATTTTAATTGGGGTAGCAGAGATCCGAGGTTGAGTGAGTAGGAATATTATAGTATTTTGCCGAGCCAATAGCAGAGCTGAGCTATTCAGGCGTAGGATTTACGGAAAATGAGCTTCAGGACCTCAGGCTTCAACGTCCCAGATTTTTCTGGGGAATTCTGTACCGGACACACACGCTTTCCGGTGCTGCATTTTCAACAAAAAGCCTCTCGAAGCAAAGTCAGTATCCTGGCAGGATAACACAGCGAATGCATTGGTTTAAAAGTCAGGTTTTGCTTATTCGTCACGAACCTGATGGAAAATCACTGTCTGGAGTGCTCTTGAAATGCAGCTTAGCGCCCCAGCACTTTGTTATCCCTCTGTTTTGAGCTTTCCTTTTTCAATTTCAAAGAACTGATAATGAGGACAAATATAAAAGAATTGTTTTATACTAGTAACTTGCAAGATGCTAGTTGAACACGTGATTGATAAAATACTCGTAGTTCATGAAAGAAATTTTCATGAGGCTGACTTGGATTAGCATTGCGCCGGATAATCAGTGACCGCATCTATACCTAAAAGTACACCATCCACTGAAAACAGTCAGGTACCTGTTTCTGACTTATTTGCCTTCTTCACCCAGCCATAAACACGCATCGTCCTTCTCCTATCACTTTTAGAGTGCACAGAATTTTTTTATTTTGCCTTTTCTTTTAAAGACGGAATTTTTTGGGCCATGCGAGAGGTTTTACGATTCAACTCTTTATTCGTCTACTTTCATCAGTAGTCTTAATTGAATCTCGAGAATATTGTTTCAAAACATAAAATAGACTGACTTTACTTTTTTTCTCGCCTTCCAATTCTCACTCAAATTAAACCAGTGCGAGACTTAACCGAGGAGGCATCGGGTGTCCAATCCGCAGTGAAAACTCCCCATTCTGCCTCTCCGGTGTCGAGAATACAGAGCGCTTCATCAGTACTGCTCTGTCTTTAATTACCCAGTACCAGGACTGGCTCATCCATTTCTGCCCAAACCCGTATTCTGACTCGAGAATCTCTGCCAGCTCGTCCGCTACTTAAGGGCTACCGCAGGCGAGCGACAATCCACCTTATTGTATTGTATCCTATTGTATCGACAATGCACCGGCACCACCGGATTTCCCTGATCGACATCGCAGCACCAGCTGTCCGCGGTCGCCAGGGGGTGGCATCTGGAGGCCTGGAGCCCCTGCAGCTATTCTATCTCTCCCATTCCCTCCTGATCACTCTCTCCTCTTCCCTCCTGATCACTCTCTTCCCTTCCCTCCTGATCACTCTCTTCCCTTCCCTCCTGATCACTCTCTTCCCTTCACTCCTGATTAATCTCTCCCATTGCCTCCTGATCACTCTCTCCCCTTCCCTCCTGATCACTCTCTCCTCTTCCCTCCTGATCACTCTCTCCCCTTCCCTCCTGATCCCTCTCTCCCCTTCCCTCCTGATCACTCTCTCCCCTTCCCTCCTGATCACTCTCTCCCCTTCCCTCCTGATCACTCTCTCCCCTTCCCTCCTGATCACTCTCTCCCTTTCACTCCTGATCACTCTCTCCCCTTCACTCCTGATCACTCTCTCTCTTCCCTCCTGATCACTCTCTCTCTTCCCTCCTGATCACTCTCTCCCTTTCACTCCTGAGCACTCTCTCCCCTTCACTCCTGATCACTCTCTCCCCTTCCCTCCTGATCACTCTCTCCCCTTCCCTCCTGATCACTCTCTCCCCTTCACTCCTGATCACTCTCTCTCTTCCCTCCTGATCACTCTCTCCCCTTCCCTCCTGATCACTCTCTCCCCTTCCCTCCTGATCCCTCTCTCCCCTTCCCTCCTGATCACTCTCTCCCCTTCCCTCCTGATCACTCTCTCCCCTTCCCTCCTGATCACTCTCTCCCCTTCCCTCCTGATCACTCTCTCCCTTTCACTCCTGATCACTCTCTCCCCTTCACTCCTGATCACTCTCTCTCTTCCCTCCTGATCACTCTCTCTCTTCCCTCCTGATCACTCTCTCCCTTTCACTCCTGAGCACTCTCTCCCCTTCACTCCTGATCACTCTCTCCCCTTCCCTCCTGATCACTCTCTCCCCTTCCCTCCTGATCACTCTCTCCCCTTCACTCCTGATCACTCTCTCTCTTCCCTCCTGATCACTCTCTCCCCTTCACTCCTGATCACTCTCTCCCCTTCCCTCCTGATCACTCTCTCTCTTCCCTCCTGATCACTCTCTCCCTTTCACTCCTGAGCACTCTCTCCCCTTCCCTCCTGATCACTCTCTCATCTATCCTCCTGATCACTCTCTCCCCTTCCCTCCTGATCACTCTCTCCCTTTCACTCCTGATCACTCTCTCTCTTCCCTCCTGATCACTCTCTCCCTTTCACTCCTGAGCACTCTCTCCCCTTCACTCCTGATCACTCTCTCCCCTTCCCTCCTGATCACTCTCTCCCCTTCCCTCCTGATCACTCTCTCCCCTTCACTCCTGATCACTCTCTCTCTTCCCTCCTGATCACTCTCTCCCCTTCACTCCTGATCACTCTCTCCCCTTCCCTCCTGATCACTCTCTCTCTTCCCTCCTGATCACTCTCTCCCTTTCACTCCTGAGCACTCTCTCCCCTTCCCTCCTGATCACTCTCTCATCTATCCTCCTGATCACTCTCTCCCCTTCCCTCCTGATCACTCTCTCCCTTTCACTCCTGATCACTCTCTCTCTTCCCTCCTGATCACTCTCTCCCTTTCACTCCTGATCACTCTCTCTCTTCCCTCCTGATCACTCTCTCCCTTTCACTCCTGATCACTCTCTCTCTTCCCTCCTGATCACTCTCTCCCCTTCACTCCTGATCACTCTCTCCACTTCCCTCCTGATCACTCTCTCTCTTCCCTCCTGATCACTCTCTCCCCTTCCCTCCTGATCCCTCTCTCCCCTTCCTTCCTGATCCCTCTCTCCCCTTCCCTCCTGATCACTCTCTCCCTTTCACTCCTGATCACTCTCTCCCCTTCCCTCCTGATCACTTTCTCTCTTCCCTCCTGATCACTCTCTCTCTTCCCTCCTGATCACTCTCTTCCCTTCCCTCCTGATCACTCTCTCCCCTTCCCTCCTGATCACTCTCTCATCTATCCTCCTGATCACTCTCTCCCCTTCCCTCCTGATCACTCTCTCTCTTCCCTCCTGATCACTCTCTTCCCTTCCCTCCTGATCACTCTCTCCTCTTCCCTCCTGAACAATATCTCCCCTTCCCTCCTGATCACTCTCTCTCTTCCCTCCTGATCACTCTCTTCCCTTCCCTCCTGATCACTCTCTCCTCTTCCCTCCTGATCACTCTCTCATCTATCCTCCTGATCACTCTCGCTCCTTTCTTCCTGATCAAATGAAGCCCTTTATTTAAAAAATCAATTGACGAGGCTCATGGTTGCGCAGAGAGCTTCATTCTTATCTAGAAATTTACAAAAGCCAATGCAGTTGGCGTAGGGGTCGATGCAAAACTGACGCGAAACAGACTCAATTATTTTGATTGCGTCTGGGATTTAAAAAAAATACTTGAATGCCGCAATGAGAAAGTGAGGCAAGCTTGAAACACATGATGCAGCGAGTAAGCAGGAGCGCAGAGCATAGGCAATTATCTCACCAGGCTTTGTGGGAAAAATCGGCAATAAAATCAATTGACTTGAAAATAATTGATCAGATAGAAATCTCAGTAAGCTCGTTGTAACCCCAGTTTTCGGACATGGACTACGACCGGATTTCGAACTCAACGACCAATGCGAGCACCCAGACTCAGCCCTGGTTCCTGGATCCGGGTTGGGCCACTTTTTTGTGGAGCGTCTTCATCTGGCTGTTCCCACTGCTCTGCCTGCCCGCCAGCTGCCTTAACGCCATCGCCATCCGAAAGATCTTCCCACCCGTGGCTCGGCACTATCTGCTGCTCATCACGGCGCACAACTGAATCATCCTGTCTCTGAAGGCGGCTACTCACTACTTCGGCTTCTTCCGCTCGGGTACCGACCGGCCCTGGTTGTGGTTCACGTCGCCACGCTTCTGGGGTCCAGCCTCCTGTGTCCTGTACGAGTTCTTCTCCTACTACCTGTACTCCTGCACGCCTTTCTTCCAGGTGCCGCTGACGCTGGACAGCCTGTTGGCCGTAGCGGCTCCGCTGCGGTCCCGCGCCAAACTGGGCGGCCTGCTGGGCGGACGCCGCTGCCGTCGTGGCCTCCTGATCGGCGTTCTGGTCGCCGCTGCCTGGGCCCCAGCGCTGCTAGCCGCCCAGCGGGTCTGGGTGACGGACCCGCTGCCGACCTGCGGGGTGCGCGGTGGCCCCGGCCTGCAGAAGGCGCTGGCCGTCATGGAGATGGCCTACGGTGTGGCTCTACCGGCGCTCCTGCTCGCTGCTGGATCAGTCGCGACCGTTGCTCTGCTCGTTCGGCACCAGGGGAGGCTCAGGCAGCGACTGCCGATGACAGCGAGCTGCACTGCTGGCGCCAACTGCGTCACCGCTTTGAGCAGTCGAAGTCGCCTAGCGGTGCGTCTGCTAATAACTCCGCTGCTGATGAACCTCCTGTTCGTGCTGAGCATCCTGCCCTGGCCAGTCAACCTGCTGCTGGACCCCGGCATTGCGGCGGCCGCTGCCAGGGTTGCTGAAGCCCCAGCAGATTTGCATATCCGCTGGAGGGTGCTGAACACCGTGCTTTACCTGTACCACGCATTCAACTGGATCGGCTTGTTTGCTGGTGAAAAGTTTCGCAATGAGCTGATTAATTGCTTGATAGTCTGCTGCTGCCGCTGCTTCTGCCTGTCAGCGCGAAGAGCTCTGCAACAACGTCGACCAGCAACTGATTCGACTTTGATAGCAATGTCCGAGCGACACTTTAGTTACTTAGAAACTAGGAACCGATCTAGAAGTCTTTTATACAATGTGAATTCAGGGCTAGTCGTCCTCAAGGGGCCTTCAACTTTAAAAAGCGCTGTCAAAAACCAATGAGTTTAAATGAAATTCAACACCTGCATCCACATGTGCTTACAATTTTGTTTAAGAATTTTTTTGCGATTGCTGTAGAGCAACTAAGAGCAACAGACTACTAGACTTCTGAGGTTGAAATCTCTCGATTGCGGCGCCAATCAGGACATGAGTGCCGTAGGCGAATGAGTGGAGAATGAGTGCCGTAGGCGCTTTATTTAAGAAAGGACTTAAAACATTAAATTTTTATTTAATGAATAAGCCAATGATACAGATTTGGTATATTTTCAGTTATTACACAGAAACCGGTCTATACGAGAGTGCGAGCTGTAAATGTTTAAATAAAATTCTGTCAGTAGTAATTATTAATAATAATAAATTGTGATCAAGGACGTTCCTACTAAAAATCAACTCTATGCAAATAACCTGAAACCGCCATCCATTTTGCTGACCCTAAAGTGCAAGAAAAAACACTGATGAAGTACGAGCTAAACGACTTTCTCCTAATCAGGCATGCTGACATTCCACACCTTGTCAGTCGCACCTTAAGCCTGTATGCATGTCGTATCTGAACATGATTCTTGACTATGACCCGCTGTTCAATGCGATTAGTGCCATAATATTTTAAGCATCAAGTACTTCATGAGACAAAAAAAATCTCAAAATTCGATAGGTAATTTGAAATCGGTAATCATAAGATTATGTTACCAACATAAAATGAGTATGTGCACATTTTACCTGGCAGATTCCAGTCAAGCTAAATCAAAGTTAACTAAGTCTCAATTATCAACAGGTTTTCCAACCGCAAAATTTCCCCTTTTCTGAGAGCATTCTGAGATCACATACATGTAGTTACGAACTACGAGTATGATTACACAGCATAAAATATTTAGCTTTCTTTCAAAGCTATCACAAATAAATTGTATTTAGCTATAAAGTCTGTCTGTAAAGAGCCAGTCCACACGCTGATCTAAATTTTCATTGCTAGTACATGTTGGTCTCAGATCTCAATGTGTGCCACGGACGCTGTTCGCTTCAAGGAGCAGCAGACAAGCGCTGCTTTGATAAGTAGCGCGTAGCTTCGCCGAAAGTTCGAGTTCAGCACGCCGTAGATGATCGGATTCAGCGTCGAGTTGAAAACGGCGAGCCAAGTCATCACCTTGTGCGGAATTCTGCCTACGTGTTCGATGAACTTATCAATGTACACGTGAATGCTGTAGGGACCCCAGCACAAGTTGAACACAATGAAAGCGGTCAGCACTGGAGCAAGAGCCTTCCACTCCTTGCTCATAGAAGAATTGCCTGTATTGCCAATTGAGCTCGTAGCCTCCTTGCGAATCTGGAACAGCTTGTAGAACAGGCTGATGTAGCAACTGGCGGCCAGTAGTGACGGAACCGCGACTCCGAGCAAGGTGAGCAGTAGGCTCAGTGCAAACGGCGAGTCATTGTCGTAGTAGAAGCAGATGAACGCCTCGGGAATGTATCCGAATCCTCTCTGCCACCAGAAAAAGCCGCTGACGAGAAACCAAAACACCCAGCAGGTTACGCAGTATGCAATCACCCTGCCGTCCGTGAAGTGCCTCTGGTACGCGACTCGGTGCATGACGCACAGGTTCCGAGCTACTGCGATCAGCGTGAAGCTGAAGTTGGACACTCCGGCGGCCGAGAACAGCGCGTACGCGTTCACGCGACAAATGACGTCGTGAAAGACATTGTTCTCGGCGATGCGGTTAGCCAGGATAGTCGGGATCGAGTATGAGCACACGAGCAGGTCGGCCATGCCGATGTTCACAACCAGGATGTTCGTGGCTGACTTAAGCTGCTTGAATCGCGTCACGGAGAGGATCGTGAGCAGGTTTCCGCAAACTCCGACGCACATTCCGGCGATAAGACAGACGATGTCGACAATTTTCATCTCTAGAGAATCGGAATCATCTAGCTCGATGTCTGTCGCATTTGTTAAGCTGTAGTTGCAGATGCTGTTTTCATCCAATTGATGCGGCATAGTTTCTCTTGGTAATTATTATTAAATGTTTTCTCAGATATCATGGAAAGGTTAGGGCTAATAGTACCTCTCAACTCAATTGCTGAATCTATAGAGGCTCGCTGTTTAAGAAGCAGCTCTTGACAAAGCGTTTGGAAATCTGAGCTACAGCTAGTAGTTGTATCCGGTGAGTCCCTCAGTCCGTGATAGTTTTTGCCTCTGGTTTTATCTTACAGAGCTGGGCCAATCACTATGCGGTTTTTTTGTGAGCATCTTAATAGATTAGCAAATCGCTATTGGGTTGTTTTTCGACCGTATTGTCTGATTTTAGGGAATTTGTACCAGAAAGAAGTACATTGTACTAATTCTTCCCTGTTATTATCGCTTTCGACGATCTAAATCAGAATTAAGTCAAACAAAAAGAGCCTCTATGTGTTTCCTATACAAACCAGCGTGGGCGATGTTAAGAAAAACATGGCCATAGACTATAAGTACTGAAAAAATATATGGTATCACCCCGATAGATTTGGTCGACGGCAAGGACAACTTGATCAACTTTGTCCTTGGCCAGTAAATGCAGTCCTCAGCCACTCTTGAGGCCAAATCAATGAATCCATGGGGGTGATACTTTATTTTTCCCTCATTTGACTGACCTATAGAGTCAAATTCTGTAGTCTATGGTAGAAAACCGGAAGAAAGAAGGAAGAGTACGAGCTAGAGAGGAAAGCGAGGATTAGACGCAAGAAAGAAAGGAGAGACGATAATTTTTACACCATATTCTTTCTCTGCTAGGCAATTATGGATTTTCCATGTGATTTTCATGTAGAAATTGACCATAGATTTTCGGAGTCTATTCCTGGAGCCGAATGCAAGCGTCAAGAGCAATGAGCAACAGCAGGCACAATATGACTACGGAGGAGGAGGAGATCGATCAGAATATGGAAGACCAAGTACCCGGAGAATACGGGATACGAGAAGAAGAAGAAGAAGAAGAAGGCCCGCGGAAGGTGGACGAGCATCTCTAATGGTATTTAAAGTGTTCCTCGAGATTTCAAAGTCGGACTTCAATTTTTTATTGAAGTTCTTTATACTCCAGGTGCGGAATAAAGACGGTGAGAGATGTTGCGCGTCGACTCTTAAGGACTTCTTGTTTATGAAACAATTGCATATGCAAGCTGTATTATAGCGAAACTGGAGTCTTTGGAAGGATAAAGATACGTTGTACCGTGTTCCTTCGCCATTTTTGGCCATTTATTTGGTCAGATAAATTCTGCAACGTTTTTAATTGGTTGACGAATTTATTTAGCCCAGCCAAAACAACTATAAATTGAATAATTGGATAAATTAACCAACAAGGGACCTTAAAGGGGTGAAGAATCAATAAATTAAGAATCAAAATGAGACGCAGTCTATCAATGCGAGAACGAGTCCCTCAGCGTGTTTCATTCTCGTGCATCTGAACTTAAACTCTACTCTGATCATCCATTCTAGATTCTTACCATAGACTAAATTTGTTCCATCCCTATACTCGTACCCTGCATCTTCGAAAGAGGCAATTAGCTGATCAGATTTTAGAGCAGCAATGGATATCAAAGAAAGAGTAATAACAATTTAAATAATGATTTCTAAATGCTACTCTGCATCTTAGACAGAGAATAGGGTGTCGAAAGTAATTAAAATCTGATTCGGAAATATCAGATACTTTTACAGTCAATAAGTAAATATCCTTTTTCTCATTCTATTTCCTATTTCTTTCCACTGTTTTAGAGCTTTCAAAGCACCCGTCAGTCAGTCGTATTTCACAAAGCGGGGCGACATGTTGGGTGTAATGACTAAAGTGAGAGGCCTGAGATGCTGAGATGAAAGCTTCACAGTGGGCTGATCGATAATTTATATACTTGTGAACGATGAATATAGTCACATACGAGTACTGTAAGCAGGGTAAATGCACGCATATTGAGGCCAGGCTACTCTGGGGGACCCGGCCCCGCCCCCTACTACGAGACTACATGTACGACGCTGTTTTCAATTGACATCCATTTTATTTGCTCTCGACGATTTTCTCTCTCAAAGATTTTTGCAAAATATTAGAGTACGTGTTCCCATTAGTGGATAATTGCAGCACCGTTGCTTGCTCAGGAAGCGCAAAAAATCCGTGAGCACTAATGAGGATATTTTTTGACGAAAAATGGCAATGTTTTATATACAATTATCGCAATAAAACACGCTTCGCTTCATTGCAGATCGAGAAAAAACGTCACGCAAGGATGCAAATCCTTATTAGAAGAAATGCTATTCTTGAACCTAATCGTAAAATCCAGTAGAATTGTAAATAATCATTTACATTTATGGCTACATTACTGCAGCTAAATTTGCTTCCCATTAGGAAAGCTCGTCTTGTGATCGAATATCAGACAAAGTAGAACCGATTCTAGCTACTCCTCATTATACCGTTTCGACCAGGGTTTGTTTTTTGAGGTTGTCACAAACTTTGCGTCACACAACATGCGCATCTGATTTCCGCAGTCCGTGAAGTACCTCTAGTACACGACTCGATGAATGACGCACAGGTTCCGAGCTACTGCGATCAGCGTGAAGCTGAAGTTGGACACTCCATGGAAGTGTCGTCTGCAAGAGGCAGCAGAAGACGGCTGGCGCAGCGGTCTGAGGTCAAGATCACTGTCAATGCAGTTTCGTGCAGCCTAGTGCCCTACTAAAGACCTTGCAATCCAGGCTAAAAGATGACATGTATATTGATCGTATCGCGACCTTCTTAGTCATTTCTTCAGTTCATCTGGGCTTGTGTCATGTTTACTCTGTTTTCTTTCCCTCTCTGTCCAGTTTAGTCTTGTTATTCTTATCTCTCTTCCTCTCTGCCTTCCTGATTGGCTCTTAAATCTCGTCTGCTTCCTCAGTCGCGCACTCCACCCCTCCTAATTGCCTTCCCCCAGACCCCAGACTTACTGTCTGTTTTGTTTTCAACTCCAATGAAATATTTTAGTTATTTTATTAACAACGTTGTAGTATCTAACTGAATGAGCTCTCTAAATTATCTGCCGGCTTTACTATGAGTAGCGTTTGTGATAAATAAGGCAATTAGATAATAGCATGCACGGTAAGCAATTATTTAGGCCCTAGACAAACCTACTTGGAGCGTTTGGAGATTTTAAAGCTATTAATCCTAATCGCCTATCGCCGGTCGGCGAGTCCTTCCTACCAGTCTTTCTCCAATAGCCGCAGGTACAGTACAAGAAAAGAAAGAACACGAAGGAACACAAACCAAAAGATTTAGAGAGTGATAATCCTATGTGATACAACTGATAATTGGCTAGACGATTTAATTTGATTATTCAAGTTACAGGATTCAAGCAATTCGCGACGCAGATAATTAGACTAATGATAACGAATAATAACGATTAATAATAATGATTGTATTACGCACTGACAAGCGGATCTCAGCTTGAAGAAGAAGAAGGAGGCACCGAACACAGGACCACGGAGAAAGACTCCTAACCCCTGGCCTAAACCAGAACCTACTCTCAAACGAGAGCCCTGCCGAATCGACCGTTCAACGGAGTACCGACTAAATTCTATCGGCACTGCCCTTCAGTGTAACACTGAGGCCCTCGGGGTCGAGGCCGCGTACTTGATCAGATCCGACAGTCTCTATCTAACCGCGCTTGATAGCGACGACTTCAGACAGGAATTTGCCGTAGACGTTACGCCACAAGACTAAAGCGGTTGGGCGGGAACAAAGATATGGACCGGGGTGATGAATTCAGGCGCCTCAAAGCGCGAACCAACAAGAGAGGAGAAAAATCGGGCCACCGGCCGGGAAGCTGGACAAGACAAAACCGGGGAAAGAGAGAGAGAAGTGAGATCCGATTGCCAAATACACCTTCATATATAGTCAGAGTCAAACCCTCACACCCCCCCTCAAGCCGGGTGGTGGTCGTCTGGCCGGCCGCTTGCTTAAGCCGAATTGCACTGTGCCCGCGGCGCCGGGTAGAACTGAAACTTGCCGCGTGTCAGGGTCCAGGCCGGTTCTGATTGGCTGGCCGCGCAAAGCTGGGGTTCGCAGAAAACTCAACCCTCCGCTGAGTCACAAATGGCGTCTTACTTCTAGCCTGTTTACGCAAAATAAGCTCTAACTAACAAGAAAAAAGTACACCAAAAACGTATGACTAAACTAAAGCAAAATAACAATTCAATAACAATAATGCAAAACCTAACTAATAGAATACAAGGCTATCGCAAAAGATGCTCACACTACACGTTCCTGACACCACCGACTTCGAGATGCGAAATTGGCGCAAAGTCCTCTCGGCGAGGTTTAATGCCCAAAAGGACTCGTCACCCTGCTCAGAGTCTCCTGTCGAAGACTGCCCGGGGCTGAAGGCTGATCGCAGTTACTCCACATGCTCTCTCATGCGGCAACAGAGATTGTCAGAAGTGAGTGCACACAAAGAGGCCAGCGGCTTGAACACTTTCCAAGATCAGCGCCCAGCTGACAGTTCTGGGTGGCCTTTCCTGACTTCCACATAATGGGCGGTGCTTCCGTCGGAGCAGGATGCTATACGGCTAGATGCCTGATCAGGCCCGGGAGCCAAAGGGGCAAAGAGGAACACGAAAAGCTAATTGCACTAAGGAGGTGATTGCATACTACACCTCGTACTAATTATTGCAGAATGTCATGAAGATGGCAGCGCAAGAGGAGCGCTTCTTTACTTTTTTTAGAAATTAATGTTTTTTATATAAAATGTTTGCAATCTTTAAATAACCTCATTCCACATGGCAGCTTTCAGAGACACCACAGAGCTGCCCATTATACAGCAGTCATTAATAGCTACAATTGGTTGGCAACAAACACTACATGTACAGTACTGTACACTGTCACAAAGCTGCCAGCCTGTTTATATATATCGTTTCATACGTTGCTCGTTATCCATTGCCTTATAGGAATACATCATGATCAGCATCAGCAAAGATGCTTTGATATATATGTTACCATCTCATCCTACAAGTACCGCATGTATCACACATATTAATTACTGTCGTCAGATCGTCAGACTAAGAGAATTTTACAACTGTCAGTACATATATGCCAGTACAGTATGTCTATATACATGTACAATACAACATTCACTCTTATGTACACGTACATGTAATATTACAACCAACTAAAAATATTTCTTTTGCTGGTCTATGCAACACTTTTTACAATATAATAATAATATAATTAATTGATTACAGCTGCCCTTACTGGGCCTGTTGTGCAACCCGACAGCTCAGCCGCAGCTATTGCGCGGCGCATCTGAGAAAGGCTGCTTACGGCTGTTCAGTCCAAGGAGAGTTGGGGGTCGCCACACGCACCCTCAATTACACCAGCTTAAATGCTGGCACCCACTTTAAAACTGGGTGAACTGAAGCAATTCAGAGTAAAGTGTCTTGCTCGAGGACACAAATTGTTTCCGGTGAGTTGAGAATCGAACCCCCGACCTTTCAGTCGTGAGTCCGACGCTCCAATAACCACTAAGCTACAGCCCCCTCACAAGGCTACAACCCCCAACGATAAAACGATACAATCTAAAGTATATTAACCGTTTCATCATCAACTCACTGCAGTAACGATGGGCTATACTAGGACTGAGCTTAATATATTCACATTAAAAGACGACGCAGGCCGTCGAACTGGATTTTATAGTGGGGACAAAGCCAAGACGACTAAATTCCTACATTATTTTAGGTGTTGTTGCCACTTCATTTTGACGCCATAGGCACAGCCCATTTTGTCGCCGAGTGTTTGGTGCCCTGAAGCAAATATTGATTATCATAAAGGGTCACAAGGCGGGGCGGTGAGGACTTACATGTACATGTAACATTTGCATGTCCCCACCATAGCAATTTTACTGGGGGGGGGGGACATGGCCCGGCCCTGTGTGCTCTCCGGAGGCGACGCCACCGGGAGAATCCGGAAAGACGTCCGGATTCTTGTACGCAGGGAGATTGACATTAAGCTACTATGGTAAGCCATATAAATGTAGCACCAAAAAGCATATGCAACTATGATTCGGTGTCTCTATTGCATGACTTTTTGTTTGGATAAGAAAGGTAGATAGGAAAGCAAAAAATTAGCGTGGTAGTGTTAATTTCTGGATTTGGGTAAAAGGCCCGCTAACGCTTAGCTTTAAAGTCCTTAGATGTATAATTAATGCTGAAAGGTATACATACCCACTTAAAAATAACCTAGGGGCCCCTAGGGGCTACACTTAGTGGCTGGTTAGGGGCTATAGGGAGTTGTTCCATAGGGGACAACTATAGATCCACTAGATTCCATAGGGGAAATCTCTATAGCCCTCTGTTGCCCCTATAAAACCCGATTATCATATTTGTTTTGTTTTCTTTATGCTGCAACAATAAAATGACCATAAAAACTAGGGGTTTGATCATGAATGATAAAATAAGCGGCGGTTCATGCTCTTGTAGCTGTTGTAACGGTGTTATATGCCGTTGCATTCAAAAAATAACAAATAGTTATTTACAAATTAGATAAGGACGGTACTTAGCAAGTAGTGTTTACAACGCTCGCTGTAAAACAACACATTAAAGTCTTTGCAAGCAAAAATTTAGCCTTTATTATTATGTTAATAGCGACTTAAGAAAAAGCATGCTTTTAAAATAAATTTTCGTTTTTCGTTTTCAGACATCTTGCATTAAAATTGAATATAGGACATGTTGAACAATCTTATCACAGTAACTATGTCATGTAATGCTGTATCACAATAAAACTTCTTGTCATGGATACGAAGACGCAATTGAAATTGTTTCTTGGTACGTTATGTGACACTTAATTTGTTTACTTTAGCTCCCAATGAGAATAACTAATGTTTTGATATAATTATAAATGAATGTATTCTCACAAATCAAATTAGCTTTTAAAATTAATGAGAATGATGTTATTGTTAGTTAGGCGCCTGATGCGTAGATGTTTTATATGCACAAACGTATTAAAATTTATGCTAATAGCATTGTAAAACACTATCTAAATTACCTTTGTCATGATTAAGTAAGAAGATAAAATACTAATAAGGTCTAAAAACCATATTATAAACTAGAATTTCAAATGCTGCATATGCGAATTATTAAATTATAATATATAAAGAGTTTAAAAAACCCTAGTTGTAAAGAATAGGTCATTTATTGAGACAATACTAAGGAATAGTTTAAGATAAAGGTGAATAAGAAAATGATCAAATAAAATAGTCTTTTGAGTAGATGCCAGACAAAAAATTAAGGCATAATACAAAAATTTATATTCTAATAGTAAATAATGCAAATAATATTAAATATTTGCATTAAAACTGTTATATCAACTTAACTTAATTATGGTATAATTATCTATTTTTTATTTTCAACACTGACTGATGATTCTTTTTAACTTTTACCTTACAAAGTTACCTTTTGGCTCTAGTGTAAAGATAGATAAATAGCTAGAAATTTATTTGTAGCTAGCTTGCCACTATATTGCCTTGTATATTGAAAAATACCAATGTATATGTTTATATTATACATTTATCTTTGTATATTATTAAGTTATTAAGTTGCATAATGCTAGTAAATAAAATTATTATATAAGTGACATAAAATACAAGCCATGATATTCATAAGGCAATTATAGATTAATAGAGATATAATTAAAGTTGAGGGCTTAAACTATATAAAGAATCATTAAAATTTAATAACATAATTAAGTTTTGTAATTTAATTTATAATAGTGTAACCTGAGGTGGTTAATTAAAAACTCTAGTGTTGACTACTAAATTCTACCACTAAGACACCAAATGTAATGGCCCTCTAAGTTGCTAACAAAATACTTCACGCTAATCTCTATGCCAGTTCTATAAAATGTAAAAGGTTGATATTTATTAAAGTTGATGGTCTGAATAATAAATTGATGCAAACCATGCTACTGCCAACAAGTAATATATCACGACTGTGAAACTTAGCACTAGACCAAGATAGGCCTCTTGTCGTGCATGCCCTACAATTTCCTATGGGCCCTGTGGCTTGGGGAACTATAGTTTCTTTCTAGGTCTCTTGGTTCCTAGAGTATTTATTTGTCAACAGACTATGATTCACACACACTTTAGCACTAGGATGATTCAGCGTCTGGCCTAGCTCAGACAGATCTCTTGTCCACAAACTCTTAGTGAGTAGAGTGACTAGTTTCTCTATTTCTGGGTGGACAGGAGTCCCAAATGACTTAAACTTTCGGTAGCTTTCCAAGAATTGGCCTAAGGCAAAACTGCTTATTTTGCACCAGTCGAAAGGCGGTATCCTGAGATGGTCTAATAGAGCAATGCCAATAATTTCTTGATAAGTTAAGTTCCCCAATGTATCGATAACCAATTCCCAAACTAAATATGTCACAAAAGGTAGTTTGCTGCTATCAATCGAAGCTATGATTAAATGACTGAGCCAAAATTGCTATCAAGGAAGATTTGAATAACTCAAATTAGAATTTGAACTTAATTAGAATTAGATTGAACAATGACTTAATAAACTACCAATTGTAATTATTAGATGATAAATTAAACAAATAACTAACTAGTGCACCAGCAGAAATTAATAATTAACTTTAACAATAATTAGTCAATAAAACACAAAGATAAGCTTGGCCTCTTGTGTCCTTACCAACATAGTTTGTTAGAGCTAAGATTTAGGTTTGACTAAACTAACTCAGTACTTAAGAGCCACACTCAACTAAAACTCATTTAGTTACTAATAGCTAGTCATGAACTAATACATTGTCACTGCATACATGCGCAATTGCTGGCCGACCTGGCCAATCTGGCCACTGTAAATTGTGGTGGACCAGGGGTAAGTCGCAAAAATGCCTAGCCTAAAAAATACAGACGAGGCATTTAGCCCTTTTAAGACAGTCATAGTTACTCTTGCCATTTACCCAAAATTGCGTTAGGGTTTCTTTTACAGGTAAGTTGCATTTTTGGTCAAAAAGTAAGTCGCATGGCTAGTGTAAATCAGGGGGGTTGTGCATGTATGATTGTCAGGCACATCAGGCCAATCTTACACAAGACAATACTAGACTGGGAGTACACAGTCCGGGCTAATAGGCATAGGCAACTCTGAGCCTACAAGAACAAGAGCGGAAATTCAAACAAAAAACTGAGGCAAAATTTAAATCAGTGCGCATGTTATTTATATACCCACAGAATCAGTGCAGTAAAACAACTGGTAGACCTTGTCACACATACGGTAACCTATTCGTTCTCTCATGTGCATGCATCTCCAGTAAATTGATTTTGCACATTAGTATAAGTCATTAGTAATTAACAATAATTAGTGTAATTAATGATGAATTCTAGGAGCCCTACCACAATAGTAATCAACAAATAATCTTTATAAAAATCAAAACTAGTCAAAAACAAAAAAGTTGTCTAAAACAATTATCAAATTTAAAAATCTTCCTTAATCACTATAATTTATATTTGTTGTGTTATATTGGCTAGGTTATTGGCTATTGTAATTGTTGTTTAAATACTAATCTGGTATATTCATTTAGTTTTATAAACCAGTTAAATAAAATAAAAATGTTGTTTTCATTATTTTGATCCATATTTTAGTGTTTCCTGACTGCCCAACAGCCAAAGCAGAATCATCTAGGCAGAAGATTGCTGACAATCAAGAGAAGTTGGCTACTGTGTTTTCTGGCTTTATTAACAAATTTGCTATTGTTGAAGAATGCTCTATTGACCAAAAAAATATCAATGCTGATAAATTGCAGTTTGCTCTTTGCTTTGTTATTTCTTTCAAAGATGCTAATTTTGCTGCAGTCTTTTGCTCATTTGCAAAGACCCCAGAGTATCATGAAACTGTTTTGAAGTTCCAAGAGCGCATTAAGGTTGAGCTTCAAGGCACATCTCTTGCCAATGTACCAATTAATTTGTGTTTCAATGCAAATCAGCTTGAAATAGGGTAAGTACGTGTACGCTTTTCATATATATATCACTTAAATTGTTAGTTTATTGGATGGAAGCTATGTTTGTTTAAAAGTGTATTAGTATTATATAGATACTATAGTTTTGATTTAAAGCTATGCTCATGTTCTCCTAATCTTCATTCTATCTAAACTTTAGTTCTCAGACAGTTGTTTCGAATCAGCCAGTCCAGACAGGGACTCCAAATCAGCCAGTCCAGACAGGGACTCCAAATCAGCCAGTCCAGACAGGGACTCCAAATCAGCCAGTCAAGACAGGGACTCCAAATCAGCGAAATCAGCCTTTTTCACAGCAGACGTGTCGCAAAAAGGTAAGAACTTAGTTTTGTATAAAAGTGTTTTTGCTTTTAATTTTTCATATTTAAATTGCTTGGTTGCATATTTTTCAAAGGCAGGGGCGGATTTACCAGTATAAAATGAGGGACGCAGATTTTAACCATGAGTGGGTGCGCAATAATATACACTAGAAAAGTGACAAAATACACTTGACGGGCGTCTTACTGAGCAAACTGAGGGCGCTACGGACCTTTTTAGGGGCAAAGGAAAAGGGGCGCCATCATCGCCAGCCACAAGGCCAACCACCTGTCTAAACCCAACCACCTTTAGGTCCTCTGGAGCGAAGAATATGAGCGATTGTCCGTTGAAGCCCGAGATGGTTATGTAAGTGTTATTCGGATGTTCTGTCATTGTGTTGATTTCTTTTCTTTCTGGAGTTCGGCTACTAAATAATTGTGTTAAATTTCTAGATGCTTTTGGGTTACATGGCAATTACGAATTTATTATCAAAAACTGTTCACTACAATACTTCATATGAGCTTGTTTAGATATATGGTCAATTTGAACCTGTAGCCATGTCATAGAGTTTACAATCGGAATTTTTAATTAGGCATGCTACTCGAATTTCTACATCTGTTTTATTCGTTTCTTCATTTTTAGATAAAAAATGTTGTCAGCATTCAACTTGCCCAGTTTTTCAATCTTTCTCTCAAACAAAGTAAACCATTGGATATGGAATATGCTCGGTTGCGGAGCCTAAATGGCCAGCTTTCAATCAGTGGATATCTTCTTACTGAATGCACCTTTCCTGTTACTATTGAAACTTTCATGCGCTCGGTCATGATTTGCTTCTACACGGACAGATCTGTCAAAAGCTTAGAGCTAACTATTCAACTTTGGCTGCCATACCATCAATCCATCATGCAATCAAACTTTTTCGCTGTAGAAATGCAAAGTTGCATCAAAAATAAGTTTCTTTTTACTAGGGAACACATTGATTGTATGGAAATTCATGAGCAGCGGCGTATCGTTTCAGTTGGGTCCGAACCGTCCTTGCAGTTCATCTGCTTTGGCTACTGTCACAAATTTTTACCGAACTCCTTCGTCTTCTGGAGTTTTTTTGCTAACCATCTGACAGCATGCGCGCTAAACTTGAGCAACGATCCCGCACTTCACCTTGAGCTGGAGACATGCTTAATGTTCTTAGGAAAGCTGATTGATGAAACTTCAAAAGACTTTTCGAGTAGAAAAAAAGTACACAGCATTGGCGCTTCAGCCGACCTGCTCACGCATTGCCTTAGTGAGCACATGAATGGCTTCCTAAGCGGCTATCTACCGATGCTCAGTGAGTCAGCTTGCGTGCTTTACATCTGCATGCTACTGAAAGCTAACGAAATTGCAAAAGAGCAGCTTAAGAATTATGGCCGAAAGGCACTGCCATTTACACCCGTCCTTCTTAAGGCCTTAAGTGTTGCTGATTCAAAACTGGTTAGCACTATGACGCAAGCTGTCAGCGAAAATCCGTCTGGTTTTGTTGCATTGCTCACCAACTTGAAGGATTTCTCCTTTCGTTCAAGCTACCAAGTGATCCACGATTTTTTGGACCGCTTTCCTGAAAAATCTGCAATCTTCGATGCTATTTTTACCAACCAGAAAGCTATGGAGGCTATGGAACTGCCGTACAAAATCAGCATATATTTGAAGGCTGGCAAAGAGTTGGATTCCAGCAAGCTCTTACCGGAAATTAAGCGATTAAAGGATGTGGATGGTGTCCTTGCAGCAGTGTCTCAAATCCAAGAATTGCCAGTCAAATCGGAGCTCGAATCAAAGATTCGAGAGAAAGCACTAGCGTTGATTCTCGAAAAGGCGGGATGTGACAAACACTTGCGACTTGGTGTTCGTGATTGGCAGCAGCTTAGTGACTTGATGGATGCGTGCGAAATGCCTGAAGAAATGAGAGCTAAGGCATTTGAGGCCGTCAAAAATGCTTGCATGAAAACTCTTACGGTTGATTCCCCAATGCAGGCTAATGAAGAGTTTCAAAATTCGGTAGAGAGATTTCTCAACGAATGCAGATTCATTTCGAGTCCAGACGAGGCTATTGCTGTTGTCAGCGGTGTGTTTGACTTAAAGCAGTCTCCTAAACTAAAGACATTTTTAGCGGAGCGTCTGAATAAGCTAAAAGCGATTGAACTGGCTCTACAGTTGCCTCAGAATGAAGCTCTTGTCTCGGTGTTCTACGAAGCTTTGATGCTACTGGATCTAAAGCGACGACACAACAAGGATTCAGGCAGTAGTATTATTGCGACTTTGCAGCAGCAAGTGTCTGAAAGAAGCGCACTAAAGCAGCTGTGGCTAGAAGCATTTGGTCAGTATGCTCTCAATCAGGGCTCACTAACAAAGGAGTTTCTAGAACCAATTTGGAATGATCTGCAGAATTTGTCGAAAGAATCCGATGTCTACGAACTGTGTGTTGCTCTCTACCGGAGCTGCTTGCATCACTTGCAACAGCAGCATTCGAATCCAAGTGGACAAGTAGACGATTTTCTACTGAGAGTTGACCTCATGCTGTGCGAAAGTCTGCGTTCTGACAGGTAAATTAATTTTGCGTTGCTAATTTGTCCTCTGTTTTTGCTTTAAAGCGCAACCCCATAAAATTATGCGTTTTAACTCTACTCTCATCTAAATATTTTAGGACTGCGAAAGACCTACAACAACAGCTGTTTCTCCACTTAGTTACCAAGCGTGCGCCTAAACAGTCGAATCAACCAGAGGACAGGATTTTGACAATTCTAAAGTTCCCTAAGGCATGGTGCTGGCTTGAATCTGAAGACCAACTTACTGAAGAAATTCGTGGCGTCATTAGAAGCGATGCTATGCAGTCAATAACAGACTGGGTGAAGAAGTTGGAAGCCATGGAGCTCACAGTATCTCAATTTGAAGTCCGAAAAAAATTTACTAGCGATGAGTATTGGAACCAAGTGGACCAGTTTCTTCGTGCTTGTCGACTTCCAACTAGTGAGCCAACACGAAGCCTTGTTTCTAAAATGGAACAAACATTGACCACTTACAAAGGCGACGTTCAAATTGGCACAGAAATACTCGAGTGGCTTTCGACTCGAGGTTATTTGAATGACATTTCAGATTACCAGGCAAGGTTTAAGAAAACGTCAGCGGAAGTTGAAGACAAAATTTCGCTGATGAAGTCAACGAACTTTCTAGAGAAAGTGTTTCAAGGGTACGCCAAAACTGCTCGTGATCTGAGCGGCCTTCTTGAATCCACCATATTCACTGAGATTTACTCACTGGACCAGGGGGCCTATACTGTTGCCGAAGTATTTGATGTTCTCAGGGATGTTATTGATCGCTACAAACAGTTTCTACAACGAAGTTTAAAGAATAAAAACGTTGCGGATGTCAAGAATAAGTTTTCTCCAAAGACAGACATTGAATTGGAGCAAGATTTGGCTCAGCAGTTTCTCGGTTGTGAGTCACCAGCTTTATCAGACAAGGAGCTGGTTGAAAATTTGAAGTACCGAAAGACATGGAAGCACTACTGCCAGCTGCTCTTGCAGTCACCACTGCAACATTTGTTTGAGCCCTCCGTGCTAGCTGTTTGTGAGAAATATTTTAGGAAATGTCGAGGCGGAAGCTTAGTAACAGATTTCAATGAGGCCGCAAAAGGTTTAGTAAAGCTGTGCAAGCCACTGTCACAAAATCACTGGAACATTCTAACAAACCTTTGGGAGCGAACTAATGTATTCAAATTCTTGATAGCTCAGGTTAACTCAGACTTTCAGCAGTTGTTCGACGCCGCCAATGACGAAGATTCAGAAGAGGTGAGCTTTGCTCACATCAATGCCCTCATCAAGCTGCAGGAAATGCTCCGAATGCTAATTCACAAGATCAAATCAGGAGAAGGCATCTTGGGAATGAAGACAAGCATGGAAGAACTGGCAATGGCTCTTAATATTGGCCTCGAGGGCTCGGATCAGACTGTCTCCGACGCCCGAGCTAAGGATGCCGTGGAATGTATTGAGACTTGCTTTAGTCATCTTGTAGCTATTCAGAATCTGCACGACAGTTTGTCTTCTCGAGGCGACTCTTCTAGAAAACAAGCTCTAGCTTTGGTTGAGTGCATGGATGAAGATGATCTTATGTTTTCAATTGAAATTTGTGAGTCTGAATCTACTTGCGAGTTATTCGATGCTACATGTGACGAACATTGGCCACTGTCAAAGCTGATTGACCATCGATGCCGCGTGTTAATGATCGTAGGCTCTTCGTACTCTCTCGTCACTGACGATGATCGGAGGAAGTTAAAAATATTTGTCGACCTGATCGACTCTCTTGAAAGGGTAAGTTTCTATAATTTTAATTTACCAGGATTACCTATTTATGTAAAATTTAAGAGGAAAAACCTGCACTTTTCTTCCCAGGTGTTCCAATTGCATACGAAACTGCAATCAGTCGGTCATCCACTTCACTTCGAAGCCGACAAAAAACGCTCGGCTAAAAAACTGGCAGATCGAGAGGCAAAGTTTCGCCGTAATTTAGAAATATGGGAATCTGTCCTAAGCGAGGCAAGACAGAAAAGGCCTCTATTAAACCACTTATTCGGCGCAAACCTGCTCAGAATGCACCACTTTCTAACCGAAACCAATGTGTCAGATCAACATATACGGCCAATACTTTTATTTGTTAACAGAGATGCACAAAGGCTGCCGCAGTATGGCAATATGCCGCACCTCGAATTCAACGTCGACAAAGTCAGAAAATTAGGCCCAACAGGGCAGAAAGACATCCTACGAGAACATATCATAGCGCTCGCTGATTGGCTGTCTCAATTGCCTGCACTTCCCGACCGCCAACTCGATTGCGCTCACCAGCTCCCCGAATCTCCACTGTGTGTTCAACGAGGCCGCTTGATGGTTTTACGCGTTGATCCCAGTAAAGAGCCGCACTCTGTTAGAGCGTTCCTTACCGTGTGGCGGCAGTCTCAGGTGAGTTGGCAACTTTGCATTAAGACGTTAGCTCAAGCTCCCGTTTAAAAACTTATCGTGACAGGAATCGCTAGTCATTGCAAACAGCTCACTAGTGACTCTGGGCGAGTTTTGTGGCTTTTTAAAGACTCAAACGACCGTAATGCGAAGGAAAGTTGACTGTTGAGTTACGAGTCCATCACAAAGGATGTAAAGTCGTAAGAGTCATGAAAGTATCTCCAAATGTGTTACAGCTCTCAAATTTCTACTGACTCAAGTAGCCTGAATAGTTATACTCGTAAAAACGAAATGCAACGTTAATGACGCAGATGCGCTTTAGACGCAATTCATTGATTCTAAAACGATTCTAGAATGCCTCAGATATGACTCTACTAGAAGCGCCCCATGATTACTTCCGTCGCCCCAGAATCGTTTCAGAGTCGCAAACAATAAAACGCCTCAAATTGACTCTTAGCTGAATCCTTGACAACCTTTTTGGCGACTTGTACTGTGATATCTTGTCATTTTAGGGTCTTCTAGAGTCACTTCTTTTCTACTTTGCCTATTTTGCCTGCAACGACTCTGGGGTGACGCACGTGACTCTGGGACGCTTCTTGACTTAGGTACCGTTTTCGCCGGGGCTTTCCGAATTTTGAAAACCCAGTTATTCTTTTTTCGCCTTTACAGACTCATTCACCGTTACCGTCGGAGATTCTGTTTTGCTCTGCTGACACCGCCGAGGAGGAGATTTCACTGCTGCTTCAGCGAAGCGCTAGCAGCCCCAGCCGAGTGCACTACATTCTTTGCACCGAACTGCTCAGTCAGCGGCTGCTCAACCACCTGGCTGCTAGCATTCTAGGCCTCTGCGATGCAGGCAACCTAGGCCGTCTAGCAGTATTCTGCAGAGCTGCTAGCACACATCGTCTACTTGGAATCTTCAGAGACCAATGCCAGCAACAGCAGCCCGTTTTTGACTCGGACTTGCAACTTTCCGCAGCCCTGGACGCGATCTGCGGCGACTCTGTGACACTTGTCCGGTCTGAGCGGGCTGGATGCGGCAAGACCGAGCTGGTGCGCAGGCTGGCCGCTGACACTGAGAGCCGCCTGCGCTGCGTTCACGTCAGCGGCAAGATCGGCAAGCTCGATTTAGCGGAGAAATTAAGCGGCCTAGAGCAGCGTGACCTCCTACATCTGGATGTTGGTTGGATCGATGACGCAGGCGCTCTAGAAACCATGCTGTTTGAGGCGCTGCTCACCGGGATGCTGTGCCACTCCAGCTATCTGCTGGCGTTCAAACCTGGCCGAGTTGTCATTGAGCTGGCAAACAGTGCCAATGACGAGCTTGCGGAACAGTTCGTTTTGTTTAACCGCCTCTCTGAACAGAATGTGACGATACTTCAGTGGCGATGTCTTAACGACCTGATGGTATCACGCGAGCCAAAAAGTCCGGTGCAGATAGTTGCTAAGTATCAGCGAGCTTTGGATTTGCGAAATTTAGATTCGGTTGAAGTTTCGTTAGAAAGCGTACTGGAAGCTGACGAGTGTCGCTCTAGGCTGCAGAAAGCTCTGGCTCCGCTCGAAGGTCATTCCTACCTGACTGTTACGTCCACGATTCGTGTTCTAGCTGACCAATTGAAGAAGCTGTCTTCGAGCGCGTTTTTCAAAATCTCCGGCGTCAGAGAAGCGTTCGGTCGCGATGCTTCGCCAACAATTCGATCCGACTTAGTTCGGTTTCTGTTTAAGTCCATTTGTCAGCTCATGAGCCGATCTGTTGCTCTTTCCAAAGGCAAGCAATCAGAGTCGAAGCGCGGCGTGCACGCCAAGGTCACGGATGATTCCGTTGAACGATTCGAGGGCTTCCTCAGCTGGGAATCGTTTAACCACCTGGCGCCCGTGTTTCAGAAGCAGGACATTGCCGCTGTCGAATTGGTCTACCGCAGTCTCCGCGATGTACCTGACGAAATCCGGCGACTATTCGAGCGAAACATGCACAGCGGCCGGCTGGTTGACTACACTGAGATGAAGCAGGCCAAGCTGCTGGAGAAGCTGGTACGCATCGCTGGCCGCGGAAACCCTGGCTACCGGCCGCCTGGAGTGCAATTTGATGAGGACGACGAGCCAAGCGGCGGCAGCGGAAGATACGCCATCACGGCTGACAACTTTCTCAAGATGGTGCTGATCAGCCTGCGAATCGACTGCGACGTGCCGGTGCTCATCATCGGAGAGACCGGATGCGGAAAGACTAGCCTGATCAGATTCTTGAGCAAAGTAAGCCAGTATGATTTATATGCAATGCTGTAACGCTTGCTAATCAGCTGTGGGATTTTATGGCGGTTACAGAATCTATATTTAGTCATAGTTGTCTGTTTTTTCATTTCTTCCTCAAGGGCCAGAAAAAAATCCAGCTCGTTGTTGCGGGAAAAATGAGAGTGGAAAGGAGAAGGAATAAATTTGAGAGAAGAGAGAAGAAGGGAGAGAGGAGAGAGGGAGAGGAGAGGGGAGAGGGAAGAGGAGAGAAGAGAGGAGAGAAGAGATGAGAGAAAGGAGAGAGGAGATGGAAGAGAGGAGAGAAGGGAGAGAAAGAAAGGAGAGAGGGAGAAAGGGAAAAGAGGAGAGAAGGGAGAGAAAGAAAGGAGAGAGGAGGAGAGAGAGGGAAGAGAGGAGAGAAGGGAGAAGAAAGGAGAAGAAAGGAGAGAGGAGAGGAGGGAGAGGGGAGCGATGAGAGTAGGGAGGAAAGAAAGGAGAGAGGATAGGTGATCCGAGAGAACTGACGTGACACACACTTTGAGCGGGCCTGATCGCTATTATAAGTTTCAAAGGACCCGAGGGCCGGATAGAGAGGCTTCGCGGGTCGCATGTGGCCCACGGGCCGGGGTTCGCCGACCCCTGCTTTACGCAAATATCTTTCTACTTAACTCAGGTACACGAGGCCAGCCTCCGCGTGCTGAACTTCCACGCGGGCACCACGCAGGAGCAAATTATCCATACTGCCCAGTCTGCCGCCGAGGAGGCCAGGGAACTGATTATTAAACGCAAAACAAGCGATAAGATCCGCGACACAAAAACTGTTTGGCTGTTTCTCGACGAGATTAACACCTGCGATCACCTGGGCATGCTGAAGGAGCTCATATGTCACAGGCGACTACTAGGTGCTCCGCTGCCGCCCAACCTGCGATTCTTGGCCGCTTCGAATCCCTACAGGCTGAGAGACCCGGATGCCGCTCTGACTGCCGGCTTCCGCTTAGCCGAACGCGAGCATGACCGCATGCGCCACCTGGTGTACCGGGTCAACCCGCTGCCCGAGTCCATTCTGGACCTGGTGTGGGACTTTGGCCGGCTGCGGGACACCGATGAGGAGCAGTACATCAAGCGGATGCTGCGAGACCAGCTGCCGGAGATGGAGTCGGTTCTGCTGAACGCGCTAGCCGATGCGGTGTGGAAGTCCCAGAAATTCATTCGAAAGCTGGAGAAACTGAGTACGCAATCAGCTTGCGAGATGTTCGCCGATGCTGCGAGTTCATCGCCTTCTTCGATTGGTTCTACGAACTGAGGCATGAGAAAAGCGATGTATATCGAAGTTTATCGACTCTGCCTCTGGTCATGTCTTTGTACGTGTGCTACTATGTGCGCATCCGGTCTGCAGACAAGCGAACCGAATACGCTTGCGAAATTTTGTCTCTCCTGTCTGACAATGCTGAGGTAAGCTTGATTATCAGCTTTTATACGTTTCTGACCCCATCTGGTACAGTTAGCTTCTCCTAAATTTACATAACCATGTAAATGCCCTTTTTGGTACCCGAGTTGTCAGTGAGCACTGGTGCATGTAGATTTATGGCTAATTACACGCGTACATGTACATAATCTGCTGTGTCAATACAGAAAACAATACGCGAGGAGCAGGAAGACATTCTCAATCGAATGGAGCTGCCGGAAAATGTGGCTCAAAACGCGGCCCTGCTAGAGAACGTGTTTATCCTGCTGTGCTGCGTTTACAACAAAGTTCCGGTGTTCCTAGTTGGCAAGCCTGGCTGCTCCAAGAGTCTGGCCGTCTCTCTGCTCAGAAGCAATTTGCGAGGTCGGGACTCACGCGATCCGTTCTTCAAAGCTCTGCCAGCCCTGAGGTTTTTCTGCTACCAGGGCTCCGAGGCGTCCACTTCGGAGGGCATCTTCAAAGTGTTCCGCAGAGCCACGAAGAAAGCTGATGAGGATGCGGAAAAGGATGAGTATCGGTAAATTCCCTTGACATACGTGTACTGCTTAGCTCTCTCTGTTCTTTGATGGGGCGTAGCTTAGCGGTCTAGCCACCGATGTATGCGCCATTCGTCCAGTCTCGATTATGCATTCAAAATGCAGACACATTAATTTGGGGCTAAATTGGAATCTCGGCTTGGGTCTGCTCGTGCAATAAACACCGCCGCTGTACACTCCTTTGTGACTGTGTGCCTGTGCGTATGTCTGCGTACGTATCCTTGCGCTTGTGTGCGCTGCTCAGGGGAGTCGGCGGAACGGGCAGTGATGCCTCTCGCCGGCTGTGTGACAATGTCGCTTGAAGTGCGCCAGGGTGCACACAGCCCCTACCTCTAACTAAAAAACCCGTTTGAAAACTTCCTTTCCTTTAAAAACTAACTTCATTAAAAACACAATTTGAAGGATGAAGATGCCATTACATCTGGTAGGCACGATGGTCTAGTATCACGTCCGGAATGATAGATGATTGAGCATCACGTCCGGAATGGATGTTAATGATGGCATAGTGTTATATCCAGGATTCTTAATCAGTGACGGCTTAGTATTGCATCCGGGATGCTTAATTTATGATTATTGGTGAATGGCATCAGTGATTGATCAATGATCAGTGATGGCCATGGCCTAGTATTACATCCGGGATGCTTCAGTACTGAATCATGATGAATGGCATCAGTGTTTGATCAATGATCAGTGACGAATTAGTATTGAATCCGGGATGCTTAATCAATCATCAGTGATGGTCTAGTGGCATTACATACGAGGTTTATGATGAGTTGTGACCTAACAATACATCCGAGATGCATTCTTACACTGGTTCACCTCCCTCTCCTCGCAGCTATGTAGTCCTGCTAGACGAGATCGGTCTAGCGGAGAAGTCGCGTCACAACCCGCTCAAAGTTCTGCACAGCCTCCTAGAGCCTGAAGAGTCGGAATTCACCTGCAAAGCTCGTGTTGCCGTACTGGGCTTGTCCAACTGGGCCCTGGACCCGGCCAAGATGAACCGAGCTGTGCACATCTCCAGGCCGGATATGACAACCGAGGAGCTGCTCATCACAGGCAGTGCCATTGTTCTGCAGCAGGACAAGCAAGACGGTCAGGGCGAGGTTGGCGGTCGAATCGACAAAGAAGATATGCAAAAAATTGCTCAAGCGTGTCACGAATACTTCGACAGCCAAGTAGAAGAGGATTTCCACGGGCTCAGAGACTACTATTACCTGGTGAAGTTTCTCGCTAAAGAAAATGTTCGAATGCAGTTGAACAAGTTGGCTATACTCAGTCGCGGCTTGGTGAGGAACTTCTCCGGTCTGGAGCAGCCGTACTTTCTCGAACATTTTGACTTCGCTTACGAGGGACTGGAAAATGCTTACAAGGAAACACTTCGTCAACAAGACAAGGTTTGCATTTGAATTCTCTTGTTTTCCCAAATCAATTATCACGGATTTTTGTATGGGTCTTGCACATCTTATTCTTGCGCCAAGCTCATTCATTTAGGGCTTGTGCACTTAAAGGGGATGTGAACTTAAGAGTCAAAATGGAGCCCGAAACATTCGGTCCCGGTTTCTCTACGCCAATCCCTTCATTTGAAGCGTCAAATGCTAACGGGACGTGATGACCACGAAAAACGCTCTTTTATATGTTTGGTTGAAGAATAGGAGCGATAGTAATGTTACTTTATGCCCCCATTATGTTATCTATTAATGATGATTATGTTACCCCCCACACCAGCTCTCATTATGTTACCCTGCCTTGATGGAGGACATAATGAGACTGTGAGACTCCCTCACAACCATTCCCTCCCCCCCCCCGGGTTTTCGGCATATCAGGCGCAATTTTGCTTCAAATAAAAGGGGTTGGCGTAGAGAAATCGGGACCGAACCTCCACGTGCTTGAGGTTAGCCTGACATGCCTGACGGTTAGTAGAAGGTCAAGGCTGCTGTGCGGAAGCTTAACGTGATCCATGATCTACGCTCGTAACTCGCTAACTAACCGTCCCCTAGGTATCGGTGCTCATGGAGAGCCTAGAGGACAAGAGCGCGCGGCACTTGATGCTGATCACGGACACTGACCGGGATCTTGACCTGCTGGCCCATGTGCTTCAGCGGAAGGAGCGCCCGTTCCGAGTGCTTCACGGCAGCGCATACGATAGGGACCAGCTCAGCGAGCAGTTCGCGCTGAGAAAACTGCATGAAGTGATGATGTGCATGGAGAACGGCATTGTTGTGCTGTTCAAGGACTTTGAACTCGTCTACGGCAGTTTGTACGACATGCTCAACCAAAACTACTCCGAGTATAACCAGTGTCGCTACTGCCGCGTTGCTATGGGAACGCAAGCTAACAAGAATTGCTCCGTTGATGACAAGTTCCGCTGCGTAGTGCTCGTGAGGGCGGACACTCTGGAGCGCGTGGACAGAGCCTTTCTCAACCGTTTCGAGAAGCAAACGTTCGGATTTGGCGACGTTCTGTCCGCAGAGCAGCGTGGCGCGGTTGAACAGCTTCGGGACAGTTTTGTTGCTAAGGCGACCAGGTGATTAGCAAATAATTAAGTCAAATAAAGTTGTTACCATTTTAGACGTTTTATCTTAAAACTGCTCTTAGTCTTAGCAACTCGTAATAGGGTTAGAGAGTCTTTTTTGACCTAGAGACAGCATAGCAACAAAGATACCACAGTTTAAGTTAACTGGTTTTGGCCTAGCTTGCTGAGTAACCTTGAAGCAACCTTGAAGCAACCTTGAAGCAGCTGAAGCAACCTTGCTGAGTATACTTATGGGGGCTGAGACTGGGGAGAAATCTAAAATTAAGGGTAGTGCTGCCACCAGCGTGGGAACCGTAGGATCCGCAATGAAGGGGTCTGTTTGGGCTCCACGCAAATAAATAACGCTAGAACAACTAGTCTCAGATATTTCAATGTCCAAGTGACAGGACTCAATGGTAGCAATGGCCTGAGCGGCGCAGTCCTGGCACTGACAAATGTCCGCGCTTGAGCGTGTCTGAGTTTAGCTCTCAGAGGACCCCTAACTCCTGTTAACCTAATAGCTACGTCTCGCGCAGATGGGCGGCCTGCTCAGGCCAAGACCTGCTCAGGAGCGTGCTTTCTGCTTGAGCGCTGCAATGCTCTACCAAGACCTGCTCAGGAGCTTTGCTTCGCTGTTAACCGGCGCTAGAGCGCTTTCTCGGAGATATACTCAGCAACAGCTAAACCCCCCCCCCCCAACTCACGCTGTCACACGGCCCAAAAGTTTTGTATGCCATCGGTGACTCAGAAATGTGTGAAGGCTGCCGCCGCCAGACGCGAGCGCAAAGTGCGGCATGGGGGATTTGGGGAGGGGGTGGCGCAACTCAACCCACTTAAAGACATTGCTTAACTTTTGTGCCCCTGTGACAGCGTGAGTTGGGGGGGGGTTTAGCTGTTGCTGAGTATAGCTCTCAACGAGTCTGACCAGCGGTCAAAACGGTTCTGAGGAAAAATTCAGACAAGCGGGCCTGCATTCGTTAATATAGAACGCGGAGGGTGGAGCGTTTGGGCATTCCGTGGCTTGACCATGGAACTGCAGCCCGAAAAGTGCGGATAATGATGCACAACAGATATTGATTAAACATGGGGGAAAGAGTAGCTTGTACGAAGCGCCGACAGTCGCCTCAAGCCACTAGTGACAAGAGCATGCCAAATTTGGGCTTGTGCGCACAAGGCTGCACGTGAGGGAGGGTTCAGCTCGGGACACGGGGTCCGCGAAACCCTCAGTCTAAAAATAGAATCACGCATGGGGAGAGGCTCGGACGCAGGAGGAACGAGAGAGCAGAAGGGGGAAGGGTCCAGAGAGCGCACGGGGGAGGAGTGCTGCTAACTAGACTTGCGTACACTGAGCGATCGTACGCGGCAGGCCAGGCAACAATAGCAAAGGCAAGCGCCAAATTTGGCGGCTTCCACTAACTAACCCTAGGCTAGGCAAAACTTCCTAATTTCCTATGTTAAAGATTGCGCCATATTGTGCAACTTCTGAGCGCCAAGGAAGGCTGCTTAGAGTGCATGGAGGCAGCAGAAAATTCCTATTCCAGATACTAGCAGTGGACAGCAGTGCCTAAGATGTGACTGCGGCCCTATGCTTGCAGCAGAAGGCTGCGGCCACATCAATAGCAACAAGGATTCCACAGTTTATGGTAACTGGTTTTGGCCTAGAGACAGCATAGCAACAATGATTCCACAGTTTATGTTTACTGGTTTTGGCCTAGAGACAGCATAGCAACAAGAATACCACAGTTTATGGTAACTGGCTTTGGCCTAGAGACAGCATAGCAACAATGATTCCACAGTTTATGTTAACTGGTTTTGGCCTAGAGACAGCGTAGCAACAATGATTCCACAGTTTATGTTTACTGGTTTTGGCCTAGAGACAGCATAGCAACAAGGATACCACAGTTTATGGTAACTGGCTTTGGCCCAGAGACAGCATAGCAACAATGATTCCACAGTTTATGTTAACTGGTTTTGGCCTAGAGACAGCGTAGCAACAAAGATTCCACAGTTTATGTTTACTGGTTTTGGCATAGAGACAGCTTAGCAACAAGGATTCCACAGTTTTTGTTAGTTGGTTTTTGGCCCAGAGATCGGATAGCAACGAAAATACCATAGCAACTGATTTTTCCCATCATGCATCGAGTTAAAACACTCTTACATTCTACTTTCAGTAGAAAGCTAAGCCTTTTCATTTCCAAAACCACCTAAAACTGCCAATCCGCAGCATAAGCGGCCTGGCATGGCAGGAGGAGCACGAAAAGCTTGAATTTGCCGCCCAAGAGACTTTCTGCGGCTATCATCCTGAGCTGGCCGCCTCGCACCTGCTGGTTGGCGCCGACGACTCTGTGGAGGAGACGGCAAAGCGGCTGCCGCAGCACCTGCTGACTCAGGCCTTCCCGGACGCTGTGCTGCGCCTGTCGCACAGTGAACTGCCTTCGGAGAGCCGCGAGGCCCTGCAGAGGCAATACTTCCAGGAGCTGTCGGACACTTCCCTGGCTCGGCACGTGGCTGAACAGCTTGGCAGAGGCGGCGTCCGGGGGACGGTGGTGTACACCAGGACCCGGATGGAGGACACGGCCTGGAAGCTTCAGCTAGGCGTCGAGTGCTCCATCATCCGGCTGATTGACTTTATGGGAGAGGACGAGCTGAGGTGAGAGAGAGGGAGAGTCTTATGACCATCCGGAAAAACGCCTTTTGAGCGCTATGACCTTCTGGAAAATCGCGAAAATCTAGAAAATCACCCTCTGACCATCTAGAAAATCGCCTTCTGACCATCTAGAAAATCGCCCTCTGACCATCTAGAAAATCACCCTCTGACCATCTAGAAAATCGCCTTCTGACCATCTAGAAAATCGCCCTCTGACCATCTAGAAAATCACCCTCTGACCATCTAGAAAATCGCTCACTGACCATCTAGAAAATCGCCTTCTGACCATCTAGAAAATCGCCCTCTGACCATCTAGAAAATCACCCTCTGACCATCTCGAAAATCGCCCTCTGACGATCCGAAGAATCGCCCTCTGACCATCTGGAGAATCGCCCTCTGACGATCCAAAGAATCGCCCTCTGACCATCTGGAAAATCGCCCTCTGACGATCCAAAGAATCGCCCTCTGACCATCTGGAGAATCGCCCTCTGACGATCCAAAGAATCGCCCTCTGACCATCTGGAGAATCGCCCTCTGACGATCCAAAGAATCGCCCTCTGACCATCTGGAAAATCGCCCTCTGACGATCCAAAGAATCGCCCTCTGACCATCTGGAAAATCGCCCTCTGACCATCTGGAAAATCGCCCTCTGACTGCACCATTTTCCTCACCCAACCAATCGCGCAGAGACGAGCTGTCAGCGGCAATTCGCAACTCAGTTGGCGGCGTCGTCGCCCTGAGCTGTCGGCCGTCGGTGGACGCGGACTCGGCGCCTCAGCTCCGCTGGCTGCTGGAGTCGCTGATGGAGACCGCCAGCGCGGGCCCGACGGCTCTGCTGTGGATTTTCCACCTGGGCGGCGGCGGCGGCGCTTCGAGGGGCCGCCAGACCTGGCAGTGGTCGCCGCTGCTGCGGGACTGGCGCCTGCTCTGTCTGGAGTCGCTGGGCGCGGCTGACGACGGCTGCTCGGCCGACACTCTGCGGGATCTGGTGGGCAGCAGCTCCGCGAGGCAGCTGCTCACCGACCGCTGCCCGGCCGCGGTTCGAACCCGGGCCACTGCCGGGCTGCAGGTTAGTTGAGCAGAGTTTTAAGCGCGCTCGTCACTTTCCTTGCAATCTGTGTCACTTTCCTTGCAATGTGTGTCACTTTCCTAGCAATGTGTGTCACTTTCTTTGCAATGTGTGTCACTTTACTAGCAATCTGCTTCACTTTCGCAGCAATTTTTTGTCACTTTCCTAACAATCTGTCACTTTCCTAGCAATGTGTGTCACTTTCCTAACAATCTGTCACTTTCCTAGCAATGTGTGCCCCTTTCCAAGCAATGGTGTCACTTTCCTAGGAATGTGTGTCACTTTCCTAGCAATCTGTGTCACTTTCCTAGCAATGTGTGCCACTTTCCTAGCAATGTGTGTCACTTTCTTTGCAATGTGTGTCACTTTCCTAGCAATGTGTGTCACTTTCTTTGCAATGTGTGTCACTTTCCTTGCAATGTGTGTCACTTTCCTAGCAATGTGTGTCACTTTCTTTGCAATGTGTGTCACTTTACTAGCAATCTGCTTCACTTTCGCAGCAATTTTTTGTCACTTTCCTAACAATCTGTCACTTTCCTAGCAATGTGTGCCCCTTTCCTAGCAATGGTGTCACTTTCCTAGGAATGTGTGTCACTTTCCTAGCAATGGTGTCACTTTCCTAGGAATGTGTGTCACTTTCCTAGCAATCTGTGTCACTTTCCTAGCAATGTGTGCCACTTTCCTAGCAATGTGTGTCACTTTCTTTGCAATGTGTGTCACTTTCCTAGCAATGTGTGTCACTTTCTTTGCAATGTGTGTCACTTTCCTAGCAATGTGTGTCACTTTCTTTGCAATGTGTGTCACTTTCCTAGCAATGTGTGTCACTTTCTTTGCAATGTGTGTCACTTTCCTAGCAATGTGTGTCACTTTCCTAGCAATGTGTGTCACTTTCTTTGCAATGTGTGTCACTTTCCTAGCAGTGTGTGTCACTTTCTTTGCAATGTGTGCCACTTTCCTAGCAATGTGTGTCACTTTCTTTGCAATGTGTGTCACTTTCCTAGCAGTGTGTGTCACTTTCCTAGCAGTGTGTGTCACTTTACTAGCAATCTGCTTCACTTTCCCAGCAATTTTTGTCACTTTCCTAGCAATGTGTGTCACTTTCCTAACAATGGTGTCACTTTCCTAACAATGGTGTCACTTTCCTAGCAATGTGTGTCACTTTCCTAACAATGGTGTCACTTTCCTAACAATGGTGTCACTTTTCTAGCAATGTGTGTCACTTTCCTAGCAATCTGTGTCACTTTCCTAGCAATGTGTGTCACTTTCCTAGCAATCTGTGTCACTTTCCTAGAAATGTGTGTCACTTTCCTAGCAATCTGTGTCACTTTCCTAGCAATGTGTGTCATTTTCCTAGCAATCTGTGTCACTTTCCTAGAAATGTGTGTCACTTTCCTAGCAATCTGTGTCACTTTCCTAGCAATCTGTGTCACTTTCCTAGCAATCTGTGTCATTTTCCTAGCAATCTGTGTCACTTTCCTAGCAATCTGTGTCACTTTCCTAGCAATCTGTGTCATTTTCCTAGCAATCTGTGTCACTTTCCTAGAAATGTGTGTCACTTTCCTAGCAATCTGTGTCACTTTCCTAGCAATCTGTGTCACTTTCTTTGCAATGTGTGTCACTTTCCTAGCAATCTGTGTCACTTTCCTAGCAATGTGTGTCACTTTCCCAACAAAACATCACAACACGCAACGAGTCCCTCGCTCCCGAAACTGCAGGACGCTCTGCTCGAGGCCCTGGAGCCGGGGCCCAGGTTCGAAGCCGCCACCCGACTGCTCAGATCTCGGCGTGGACTTGTCGAAGCTCTGATTGATGCTGCCATCAAGCGGGCTGCCAGAGAGGACTTTTGCGGCGACGACGATCTCGACGGCGAAGCTGCGGAGTTCTCGCCGGGACACTGGATGGTCGGCCTGGCCAGGGAGGCCGCCCAGCTGGCCAGATTCGCCACCCTCGCCGATTTCGCCATCGACCACCTGGCCAGGCGCGTCAAGTCCAGCCTGCTGGACCTGCTGCGGCTCCTTCGCGATGCCCGCGCCTTCGACTGCGACGCTTTGGAACCGCGCACGCTAGACTGCCTGGTGCGCGGCCTCGGCCACCTGGTGCAGTCGCGGCGGCTCCGCGTCGACCTCGGCGACATCGGCGTCGGCGGCAGCGGCGGTCCGCTTCGGTTCCCGCTGTCCGGCTTCGTGTTCGCTGATCTGAAGGCCGCGGCTTCAGCAGCTGCCAGCCCTGCCGGAGCTGCGGCTGTCGCTGGCGACGATGACGAAGATGCCGAAGAGCCGCAGGAGGCCGCGGCTGAGGCGGCCTGCGCGGCGCTGAAGCCGTGGCTGTCGGTGCTCGGACTGGCCGACGAAGACCAGCCGCCGGAGTCTGAAGCTGCCGACTTGCTAGCTAGAGATCTCATCGCCATGGCAACGGAGTCCGCCTGCGGCACCGACCTGTCGGAGCAGTTCAACAGCATCTTGACGGCAATGACGCCGCTTGCCGCAGTCGCCGATGCCGGCACCCGCTGGGCTCCCGTGGTGTCGGCAATCGCCCTGGCTGTTCCCATGGCAACCGCCCTGCGTCTCTGGGCGATTCTGACGTCGGTCTCGCCGAAACTTTGCCCAGCAGACCTGCTCGACGGTGACGATGAGGACGGGCCGACCGAGCGTGGCGAGCTGGCGGAACGTCTGACTGGCTGCCTGCTGCCGAGCAGCGAGAACCTGCAGAAACTCGGCCTGGCCGACTCGCTGGCCGACTGGGACCGTCTGGCCGCCAGGGCTCTGCTTGTGCTTGCGGACTCGGAGTGCGCCCAGCTGGTGAGTGGACTGGATATTGTGCTCCGGGTGTTAGCTCTCAGGTGGGGAGCCCACACTACATGTATGTGCCATGGGGTAAAAGTGTTTTAAGCTTTGGTGCTGTCAGTCTCGACCCTAGATATCGATCCCGACCCTAGATATCGATCCCGACCCTAGATATCGATCCCGACACTAGATATCGATCCCGACCCTAGATAACGATTCCGACCGTGGATATCGATCCCGACCCTAGATATCGATCCCGACCCTAGATAACGATTCCGACCGTGGATATCGATCCCGACCCTAGATATAGATCCCGACCCTAGATATCGATTCCGACCGTGGATATCGATCCCGACCCTAGATATAGATCCTGACCCTAGATATCGATCCCGACTCTGGATATCGATCCCGACCCTGGATATCGATCTCGACCCTGGATATCGATCCCGACCCTGCATATCGATCTCGACCCTGGATATTGTCTTAACCCTAGACACCGGAGATCTGTGTGAATCTGAATGTAAAAATTCAATTCTAAAGATCTGAGACCCAGTATTCTGACCCGATCTTACCTATCTGACCAGTTGTGGCCTGGGATTGGTTGTTCGAAAAGCAAAACTAGGGCTTATATAGCTTGTCTTCTCCCACCCCCTGCCGCCCTCAGCCAATCACAGAGCAGCTCAGCATGTGCCGCCTGTTCGCTGCCACGGTGGCTCTCCCCTGCAGCTTGCCGGCTGTCTGTCTGCACCGGGTCCAGAGCTTTCTATCAGAGCACACGGGCAACACCGACTCTTTGTTCAGCGAGTCCGGAGTAGCCAGAATTGAGCAGCTTCTAATGGAGTCTCTGCCTGATCTGCAGGGTCTCCCGGTGCCCGAAGACCAGCTGGAACAGCAGCTGCAGTCGCTGTGGAGCCTCTACCTGCAGCAGGCTATCGAACGTGGCGCACTGACAATCGAGCTGGCGAAAGCTTTCCTGTTGAAACTGACCGAAAAGCAGCTGCCAATCGGCTGCTTCTCGTTGCTATGGCGAGCCGTCCATAGCAACAACGGTCGCGGCGACAATGCAGCCGACGAAGACGCGTCCTGCTCGGCCGTCACCGCCTGGGTTGACGAGCAGTTGCGAATGCCGGCTGGTCGGGACCTGGCCCAGCTGGTGGCCGCGCACATTCCCGAGACCCTGCTGGCTGGCCTGCCACCGCTAGCAGCGCTGAACAGCATCGCCTGCGCGCAGACCCCGAGCCTGACAGACCTGCTCCGTCTGCACCGCTTCAAACTGACCGCCTCTCGGTCATACGTTCTCACCGAGAATCGACTCGAACTCAACGATGAAGGACAGAGGCTGGCTGATCAGCTACGAAGCGACCTAGGCAGCGGTTTCCGACCGGGCCATCCTTTGGTTGTCGCCTTCGCTCAGGCCGGCCTACGGCTGGCACCGCTGATGGACGTCCTGAGGTGCCTGACCTCTGCCGGCCTGCCGCTGAAGGCCACCGACAGCTCCTGGCAGCCGCTGCCTTTCCTGCCGCTGCCTGACTCAGCCGACTCCTCAGAGACAGTCCACGCCGCCGTGTGCTCGGCTTTGAACGACCTCCTTCAAGCTCCTGACAGTCCCGAAGCTTTGAAACGACTGCTCAACTGTTCGAGCTCGTCCGTCAATGCCATAATTGCCGCCTGGATTGAGCTGGTGTTCTTGAGAAAACTGGACCGACAGCCGGTTGCGTCAGAAGAGCAGCGAGTTGGCAGTCTGCTGTACAGTCGGCTTGTTGACTTGTTGATTGATGAAGAATCGAACCCAGCAGCCTCCGTGGAGTCCGATCGCATCATGCTGGACTGGCTGCTGCTGGGAAGTCGCCTGGTTGAAGATGAGCCCAGGCTAGAGGCGACACCGGACAACGGAGCCGACTGGCTCGGCCGCTCCATGGTTGCCGCGGTGTCGGCTGGAGCAGCTCAACTGCTGGGCTGCCAAAGACGCTTCGGCAGCGCCGCCACCTTGGCCGCCGGCGGCAAAGTCGGCGAATTTGCTAAACAGTTGAAGCTGCTGCTGGACGCCAGGCTGCCGCTGACTTCGGGAGTTCATCCGCTCCGCTGCGCCCGCTGTCTGGCCGTCACGGTTGTCGCCGTCAAGAATGCCTCCTCGTTCTCTTCCTCCAGCAGCCGCTGCCCGCTCTGCGGCTCTTCCGGTCCGCTTGAAGTCGTCATGATGCCGTCGGATTTGGCGACCGACTGCCCGCGACTGCCGACTTCGCTACTCCGCTGGGCCGCGAGCGCCTCATCCGTGCTGCTCTGCCTGAGCTCCGGAAGCGTCTCGGCCGCCGTCGACCTGTGCGCCGAGCTCGGACACCCCGGCCGAGTCTCCGAGTTCATTGGCAAGGCCTTCTCGGAGATGCGCGCAGCGCTGGCCATGGACTGGGACGATCCGGCTTGGATCTGCCAGCAGCTGGTTGGCGACTTGGCGCACCAGTTCGCCTCGCAGCCGTGCCCCCAGTTTGTTGGCTCGCTGCTCCACTCGGCCGCTCTGCTGCTGCTCTGTCGTCGAGCGCGCGTCGCCAAGTTCAAAGCCGATCGGCTGGCTGAGCGAGGCTTGACGGCTGCTCAGGCCGGCGATCCTCGCGTTCTGGCCGCTCAACTCGACGCCGCCCTGCCGCCTGAGCAGCCGTCGGTGCCGGAGAAACTGCTGCGGCCTGCTGTTGAAGTGGACTGGTCGACCGCCTGTCACGTCCGCACCCTGTGGCTGGGCCGCCAGCTGAGCCCGGCAACCAGTTCCTCAGCGGCCGGCAGGCTGGATCTCACACTAGCGGTGCTGGCGCATCAAGACGCGCTGATTAAAATGGCGCACCTCAGCAAAGTGCTGGATTGGCACAGGAGGTGCGTGTCAGTGCTTGACGGCCAGGTGAGCAGAGCCGGCTGGGAGCGGCTCACCGTTGCCGAGGTGATTAAGCAAGATGAAGCAGCGGCTGCGCTGTGGCCAGCTGCTCAAACTGGTCTGCGCCAACTCGGAATGCCTGACTGCGCATCAGCTGACAGCCACCTGCGTGAGACTGTGCTCACCGAGGGCTCAAAACTAGCTGACTTGGCTACTCAACTCTGCCCACTGGCGAACAGCTTCCTACTGGCTGCCTCTGCTGTGGCTCTGCAGGGCGGCGGACTCGGCCACCTGCTCACCGGCCAGTGCTCAGTCACCCTGCCTGCCCGGTCGGTCACCGCTGCCAGATGCGGCTTGGTCAGCCTCGAGCAGGCCGAGCTGGACCGGCTGGCTGCTCAGTTCTCCGGTCCGAGCGATCCGCGGCTGTCTGAGGCCAGCGAACACCTGGACTGGGCTCTGCTTGACGCGGCCCTGGGTCACCTGCTCACAGTCGGTCGCAGCTGGGCCCTGCCGCCAGCCAGCTGGAGGCCGCGGTTCAGCGACCACCAGCAGCGACAGCCGGTGGAGCTCATGACCCGATTCAGACATCGGGCTGGCGAGGGCATCGAAGTGCTGAGCACAGCTGAAGTGGCCAGGCTGAAAGAGCTGCACGAGCAGGATCACACCTATGCCAGGTGCGAATCCTGAGTTTTTGAATCTGACAATTCACATCCCTGATGCCGTAGTGATCCTGCCGTAGTCACCTGTGCCAGCGGCCCAGGCTCGATTCCAAGTGCAGTCGCATTCATTTGAGGCTAAACTGGAATCTCGGCTTGGCTCTGCAACCCACAAGGCACAGTGAAGTGTACATGCCTAGGGATAAATAAAGTTAGGGCCGCTGCCTGTGCGTATGACTGCGTACGTATCCGCGCGCTTGTGTGCCTGCTCAGGGGAGTCGGTGGAATGGGCAGTAATGCCTCTCGCCGGTTGTGTGACAATGTCACTTAAAGTGCGCCAGGGTGCACAAAACCCCTGCCTCTTAAAATAGGATTTTAAAGTGTCGTGGACCAATGCTAAGAAACCTAAAAATGGCCCTTTAGAAACCCAATTACGGGCCCTAGAAGGCATATAAGCTCCTAAAAGACCTACTTTGAATCACTTAAATAACCAGAGACCTAACCTCGAACCCCCACAACCACTCCAAGTGACCTATATAACTGTCTCAGACAGACCAAAAATTTGAATCCTCTTAAATGATGAAGCTTCAAGCCAGCTTCCCCAACCAACCGCCATCAATGCAGGAAGCTGACAGACTGCTCAATCAGCATCCTTCGCTACCTGAGCGATCAGAATTGGCCAGAAGCTGTCCTTCAACGATCCATTCGTGAGTTCTCCAACGACTGTCAGAGTGGCAGCCCGTTGATGAGCTCCTCTGCGTCGTTGTCATGGCAACTGCCCGAGGCTCTGCCGGAGCCGGACGCGGGCGGTCTCACTGTTGCCAAGCTGCTCAGCCTGACTCAGCAGGCCCTGTGTCTGCAGTTCCAGCAGGTCAGGCACGAGCTCGCCAGGAGGCCCTACAGAACCGCCATCAATGCTGACGTGCTGGACGGCCTGGTGCACCAATTCGGAGCTCCGCAGGCTCTGAGACCTGCGCTGGCTGCCTGCCAGAGCGCCTGCGTGTTGCACCTGCTGGAGGAGCAGCACGATACCGGTCTGAGGCTGCGCGAACTGATGCAGCCTTCGGGAGTCTGGCCAGAGACTGGCCTGACTGTCCGGGCCCAGCTGCTTGAGTCTGTGCCCGATGAAGCCACCGTTATGTACCTGTTTCCCCTGTGCGAGCGGCTCCTTCAGCTGGTGAGTTGATCTTAGTGCGAATGTTTAATCCAGGCTGTTTGTGTTTATGACGATGAGAGAAGAGGTGAGAGGCGAGAGAGAAGATAAGAGGATAGATCAGATTAGATATGAAAGGAGAGAGAGAAGAGAGCTAAGAAGAGACACAAACCTTGCGCTGGCCGAGTTGCTGTTGTGAAGTTTCGGAGGCCCCGAGGGTCGGAGAAACACAGTCATGCGCGCAGGCTCACACTCACACAGGAGTTTACAGCCGCCCTAACTTTATGTACACTTCATGTTGCATTGCACGAGCAGAGCCAAGCCGAGATTCCAATTTAGCCTCAGATCAATGTGACTGCACTTGGAATCGAGCCCGGGCCGCTGGCACATCAGAGCCTGCGCTTGACCCACTCATCTCATCACTCATCCCATCTTTTATCTTCATCTAAACTTTCAGGATGAAGAAAAGATTGATTCAGCAGAGAAGCTGCAGCGAATGTTGAAGGCCGACAGCAGCAGGTTGTCAGAGTGACGGCTTTGTCAAATTTCACTACTAAGTTTGCTTAAACTCGTTGACCGTTTCCTCCACCTGCCGGAGCTATTAACTTTTTTCTTTGTCATTCGTGCGTCGATTTGCAAAAAAAAATTAACAATGAAAATTATATTCGCCATAAAAATTAAAAACATTTTTAACAATAGAAAATCTACATTGCTAACGATCAACAAATTGTAACAAATTCTATTAGAAATTTTATACTGCAACCAAGTGTCTGTAATGACAGTCAGGTCCCCCACAACCAGTGTCTGTAATGACAGTCAGGTCCCACACAACCAGTGTCTGTAATGACAGTCAGGTCCCCCACAACCAGTGTCTCAGTGTCTGTAATGACAGTCAGGTCCCCCACAACCAGTGTCTGTAATGACAGTCAGGTCCCTCACAACCAGTGTCTGTAATGACAGTCAGGTCCCCCACAACCAGTGTCTGTAATGACAGTCAGGTCCCCCACAACCAGTGTCTGTAATGACAGTCAGGTCCCCCACAACCAGTGTCTGTAATGACAGTCAGGTCCCCCACAACCAGTGTTTGTAATGACAGTCAGGTCCCCCACAACCAGTGTTTGTAATGACAGTCAGGTCCCCCACAACCAGTGTCTGTAATGACAGTCAGGTCCCCCACAACCAGTGTCTGTAATGACAGTCAGGTCCCCCACAACCAGTGTTTGTAATGACAGTCAGGTCCCCCACAACCAGTGTTTGTAATGACAGTCAGGTCCCCCACAACCAGTGTCTGTAATGACAGTCAGGTCCCCCGCAACCAGTGTCTGTAATGACAGTCAGGTCCCCCACAACCAGTGTCTGTAATGACAGTCAGGTCCCCCACAACCAGTGTCTGTAATGACAGTCAGGTCACCCACAACCAGTGTCTGTAATGACAGTCAGGTCCCCCACAACCAGTGTCTGTAATGACAGTCAGGTCCCCCACAACCAGTGTCTGTAATGACAGTCAGGTCCCCCACAACCAGTGTCTGTAATGACAGTCAGGTCCCCCACAACCAGTGTCTGTAATGACAGTCAGGTCCCCCACAACCAGTGTCTGTAATGACAGTCAGGTCACCCACAACCAGTGTCTGTAATGACAGTCAGGTCCCCCACAACCAGTGTCTGTAATGACAGTCAGGTCCCCCACAACCAGTGTCTGTAATGACAGTCAGGTCCCCCACAACCAGTGTTTGTAATGAGTTCAAGTCACTGCTGTCTCAAAATCTGTCATAAAAATTAATTTTGCGCAATGTGTCACAATTTTTAATCCAAATGTTTATCCGAAAATTTTTTTCTTATATTTATACATTTCAAACTAAGCTTTCGTTCTTGCTGTCTAAAGATAAGATAAAACCTTAAGAGCTTCAGAATTTCAATTTTTAATTACCTAGTTTAATGAAAGCTTTAAGCTTCATGCAGTTTCTTTTGGGTTCCAGGTAGCTCTGTGAGTTCCATGTAGCTCTGTGAGTTCCATGTAGCTCTGTGAGTTCCATGTAGCTCTGTGAGTTCCATGTAGCTCTGTGAGTTCCATGCAGCTCTGTGAGTTCCATGTAGCTCTGTGAGTTCCATGTAGCCCTGTGAGTTCCATGTAGCTCTGTGAGTTCCATGTAGCTCTGTGAGTTCCATGTAGCTCTGTGAGTTCCATGCAGCTCTGTGAGTTCCATGTAGCTCTGTGAGTTCCCCAATGTAGCTCTGTGAATTCCATGTAGCTCTGTGCGTTCCATATAGCTCTGTGATTTCCATGTAGCTCTGTGAGTTCCATGTAGCTCTGTGAGTTCCATGTAGCTCTGTGAGTTCCATGTAGCTCTGTGAGTTCCATGTAGCTCTGTGAGTTCCATGTAGCCCTGTGAGTTCCATGTAGCTCTGTGCGTTCCATATAGCTCTGTGATTTCCATGTAGCTCTGTGAGTTCCATGTAGCTCTGTGAGTTCCATGTAGCTCTGTGAGTTCCATGTAGCTCTGTGAGTTCCATGTAGCTCTGTGAGTTCCCCAATGTAGCTCTGTGAGTTCCATGTAGCTCTGTGATTTCCATGTAGCTCTGTGAGTTCCCCCATGTAGCTCTGTGAGTTCCAATTCTCTTTTTTAGCTCCAAGTCTTTTTGAGTTTCATTAGCCTTGAGACTTAAGGTGACTACATGAGTTTGAGTTCATTCATGGTGGCTTTTTGAGATCCAGGTAGCTTTTGAGACCCAATTCTCGCGACTGATATCATACACTGTTAACTCATCCTGCTTAGGTTTTGAGCTGCGTTCAACGGGTGCATAACAAGCACATTAATACTCTCTGCCCAGTTACCTAATACGCCATCCCAGCCAATCAGCGCCCGAGAATCTCCCATAGCCTGCTGCCGATCGCAAGTCATTGCTCTCCTGTTTTCTTGGCTTTACCCTTAGCAACAATGCTCATACAAGCCGCTCCGAGAGCCCAATTAGGAGGCACAGCAGCGCCCGTGGCTACCTACCTTTCTCCTGTCGCGCTCCCAGCTTTCCAAGGCTCGACTCTCCGCGGGAGGCTTGGGGCGACAACGCAGAGAAAGAGCGGACGAGAGAGAGAGAGAGAGTGAGAGGCAGGCAGACAGCAGTTCAACGCAAGGTGTTGTCTCGAGCTTAACAGGCACCGGAGCGAAGAACAGAGAAGGGGCTGTCCCAGCCCGTTAAAAAATTTCCGAATATATAGGAGGGCCGGGAGTTCCGCCATTCGCTTCGCTCCCGTTTCTCGCCTGAGCCCTGCATCGCCATGGAAACTGAGACGCTAGCCGCCACCACCCAGGCCGCCGCTGTTGATAACCTGAGCGCCGGCTTCTTCTACGCCCGGAGCGCTTCGATCTTCGTGTCCTTGCTGGGCCTGGGCATGAGCAGCTTCTCCCTGTCCGTGCTGCTCAGGAAGTACCTGGCCAGGCGGGACGTCTTCGATGTCGGCCTCATCATTCTGGAGGCCTGCCAGGTGGCCTACTGCCTATTGTGCTCGGCCACGTTCTGCCTGGACCTGACTGTCCAGCTGCAGGGCACCTACAACAAGGAGCCGTTCAAGACCATCTACGAGGTGAGGGGCAGCTTGCTGGTAGTTCAACAATTGAATCGTAGCTCGTATGCTGAGGTAACTAAGCAATGTAGGGCGAATCAGTGGTGATCTACAGAGAAGGGGCAAACCCTAAGGCTCAAGTGTGTACATGACTAACGATTAGAAAGTCAGGGCCGCCGTGCCACCCTGCGGGAGTATCTGATCGTACAATGCTCAAAAGGGGTCAGCGGCGACTGCTTACCTTGCCTTGATTGCAGCAAGCGCTTGAAGTCGGAGGTCTACTTTAGATCTCCAATAAGTTAACAGCTAAATTCACTTGAAGCAGATTGTCATGACAACATGAAGAAAGGCTTATAGCTATCGATTTCAATGTTCCTTATCTTTGCTCGGCATCCCTGCTCTAACCGTTGCGACGAATTTGAAAAGTTAAGCAAACTAGAAAGTTCTAAAGATACTTTGTTACAATGCGGAAGAAAAATCACCTGATTTATCAAAAAAACCATATTTTTGCATTCCCTCCAGTTTGTGCTGCCCGGGCTTTTTTGGCACAACAACTCCGCAGCTCACATGAAGCTCCAAGCACCTCCCATTTCTTGTACGAGCTCCACTTTTCGAGAGTTGGGTTTCGCAAAATACGTGTTTCCTGAACCTTGGATTCTGTGGGTCCCGGCTCTTCCCGCGCCCGACGCCCCCTTGGCCCCTGACGCACGGAAATGTTACAAATGTTTGGAAATCTGGAGGCGTTCTGTTTTCTGAGAAACGAGCTTCCATGAGTCACGGAGATGGGCGAGGCGCAACTAGGACATTTCATTCCGGTAGACCGCCATTCCATTCTTGTTTGTTTATAGCGGGTTCGTAGCCTAGCGGTTAAGTAGAGCGTCGGACTCACGACGGAAAGATCGGGGGTTCCATTTTCGAACCACTCCGAACTATTTGTCTCCTTAAGCAAGACACTCAACTCTGCATTGCTTCAGCTCACCCAGCTGTAAAATGGGTGTCTGCATTAGCTGGGGTAATTGAGGGTGTTTGTGACGACCTTCCCCCCTTAGTCCATGGACTGAACAGCCGTACGCAGCCTTCAGATGCGCTGCGCAATAGCTGCGGCTAAGCTGTCGGTTGCACATCTGCCCAATATTGGGTAGGTGTACAATATAATACTTCGAAGCATAATGCTGGCAAGTTGTGGACGGCTGACCTACGGTTTCAAACCAGTTATCGACTCTAATGATTTTTAAGAACACAAGACTGCAGACAGATGCTAACACTGCTCTCATCAGCTCAGATTTAGTCACACCAGTCAATTTAGAAAACACGTTCTCAACTGAATGGGCGTTCCTCCACTCCTGCAGGCTAACCTTAACAAGCCTCGATCCGTGCCCGGGCAATGAACCCAACTGTAACCCTGTCACAACCCCAACCAGGTGATGTTTGCCCTAGTTCTGGTCGCCCTGCTCAACCGCAACCAGTGGACGATGTGCATGACCCTGTTCAGGACCGCCGCGACCACGAACCCCATCGCTTTCCGGCACTGCTTCACCAAGCGAATGCAGCTGATGGTGTTTGGCGTCGTGTTCGTCATTTCGCTGCTCATCGGCGGTCTCTACACGCCCGGCCTGATGGAGCTGCTGGACAGGCAGGCCCTGCTCATGACGAGCCGCGTGTTCCAGTCCTACATTCCCGTGCCAGTCATTCTCATCTGCTCCTTCATCATGGCCTACAAATTCTGCGGGGCCAAGGAGCAGCTGGCCAACAGCGAGTCAGTTGTTGCGAGTCGGGGCAGCAGCACGACCGGCGTCGGGGGCGGCAGCGCGGCTGCTGACGGCGGAGGCGGCAGCCTGATCGGCAGCAGCCGGGGCAACAGCAGCGGCGTCACCAACCTTCGTCGCAACTCTCGAGTGGCCACAGCTATCGTGCTGTGCCTGTCCATCTCGTTCCACGTGTTGGAGACCCCGGGAGCCGTTCTGATCATGCTGAACCTGTCCCTGACCAGCTCCGTGGACTGGTTCTACGCCGTGAACGACATTTTGGTGTCGCTGGACAGCGCTGTGCACTTCCTCATCTTCTTCTGTCTGAGCCGGAATTTCCGTCGCACAGCCGGGCAGGCCTGCGGAATGCAGCGCAGCCGACGGCGTCGACGTAGACAACGATGCAGAGGCATCGAAGGCGGCAACGGCAGCGGCGACATCGCGGCGGCAGTTCTGGCCGCCGAGGCTGGCCAGTTCGGGCGCAGCAGCCGCCTGGCTGGCCGGGGCAACCGCGGCCCCCGCCGCAGCTGCATGAAGGGCGGCGGCGTCAACTACCAGAGCAGCCGCGGCGTCGCCACCTCCATCGCTGTGGTCAGCCATGCCGACGAGATTCTCGGCGCCGAGCCGCCAGCCGAAGGCACCCAGCCGATCGAAATGAAGTCGCTGCCTCGTCCCGGATAGGCAGGATGGTAGGTTTGAATGAAGGAGAAACGCACTGACACTAATTAATTGTGTTGTGTAAGACAACAATCGTCAGCTTTAGCAATCGCTTAATCTCTTGGTGTAATAATTGTCTCAATGTTTGGGTTAGACCGTCACGATTGTGTACGTGTTGTTTGTTGGCATTAAACATTAAAATGATTTACGAGTAACTACAGGGGGAGCTCTTTGAGAAGTTCGCGCCTGCGCGTTGTTTACTGGCTTTTGACATGCCAGACAATGGGAAAGTCAGGGATGCTGTGTGTAGCAGTGTGCTTGTGGGGTGCTGAGAAGACAGCGAAATGGACAGCATGACTTGACTCCTCGCTGCGGGTCGACTGAGTTGCGTCTCTTATGACGACAAAAAGTCATAGGGGTGCAACTTCAGTCTCGACCTACAATTCATGATTTTGTAGTTTTCATTTGACAGTCCTTGCAGTCTGAATTGTCTGAATGCTCAACCGTGAGTAGCTTCCGCTTCCAAACATTATTTTCTAGTAATTGCGTTCACATTGTTGTGGATAGTCATTTCGTGGCGAATGATTGCCATATGACCAGTTATGAAAGGGTTAAGCTGGTGCCATTCAGACTTAGTCGTCGGGAATCTATAGCGTACTCGATCCCTGCCTAATCTCCACACATTGTCATTCCGATTGTTTTCACAATACAAGTTCTCTCACGTTGTTCACGTGTTGCCAGGGTGACTTCTGATAGCGGGCACTCTTGGTAGAAATCATTAACTTTACAATAGGAAGCATTTTGCAGATTTTCCACGAGATTTCCTGGACTATTAAAATTTATGCAAGCAAAGCGCATCAAACGCTAGTACTAAGTGACTTTACACAACGTTAGCCAAACTTCGGGACGATAAAAGCTTTTTGTAAGCCCTTTAATCTTCCAATATAAAGTCCTGCAAATGGTCAGTGGGAAGGCCAGACTTCGTGGCACAAGGCACACAAGCACCCGTCAATATTGGTTCAATCCGCGGGCAATCCGCCCCCCCGCTGCTTATCAATGAAAACTCTTTAATCAACTCGCGGGACCGCTGGTAGAATTACAATCAAATGATTCAGCATAATGGGTCACTTTACCATGCATTAGTAACCAAGATACGGCCCACTATGAAGCTTTGGTTTACCTGCAACTCAGCTTTACAGGTGATATTCTGCTTCAACCCAGGGGGGAGGCTAAAGACCGCGGCAGAGATCAGAGCACACATGATGGAGGCTTTTTTGTCCTTCTTCCGCCAAAAAACACTGACACGACTGTTGGGAGTGCGCTGCCTTGAGGGGATGTTTGCCCAGTGTTTTCTCCCCAAATCCACGCCGTGCAGCTGCCGGGTCAACATCGCGGTCGATTTTTGCAAGCGTTTGCTCCATTTGATCGTGCTAATCTGGAGTGACGTAATGTAGCTCTGTGAGTTCCATGTAGCCCTGTGAGTTCCATGTAGCTCTGTGAGTTCCATGTAGCTCTGTGAGTTCCATGTAGCTCTGTGAGTTCCATGCAGCTCTGTGAGTTCCATGTAGCTCTGTGAGTTCCCCAATGTAGCTCTGTGAATTCCATGTAGCTCTGTGCGTTCCATATAGCTCTGTGATTTCCATGTAGCTCTGTGAGTTCCATGTAGCTCTGTGAGTTCCATGTAGCTCTGTGAGTTCCATGTAGCTCTGTGAGTTCCATGTAGCTCTGTGAGTTCCATGTAGCCCTGTGAGTTCCATGTAGCTCTGTGCGTTCCATATAGCTCTGTGATTTCCATGTAGCTCTGTGAGTTCCATGTAGCTCTGTGAGTTCCATGTAGCTCTGTGAGTTCCATGTAGCTCTGTGAGTTCCATGTAGCTCTGTGAGTTCCCCAATGTAGCTCTGTGAGTTCCATGTAGCTCTGTGATTTCCATGTAGCTCTGTGAGTTCCCCCATGTAGCTCTGTGAGTTCCAATTCTCTTTTTTAGCTCCAAGTCTTTTTGAGTTTCATTAGCCTTGAGACTTAAGGTGACTACATGAGTTTGAGTTCATTCATGGTGGCTTTTTGAGATCCAGGTAGCTTTTGAGACCCAATTCTCGCGACTGATATCATACACTGTTAACTCATCCTGCTTAGGTTTTGAGCTGCGTTCAACGGGTGCATAACAAGCACATTAATACTCTCTGCCCAGTTACCTAATACGCCATCCCAGCCAATCAGCGCCCGAGAATCTCCCATAGCCTGCTGCCGATCGCAAGTCATTGCTCTCCTGTTTTCTTGGCTTTACCCTTAGCAACAATGCTCATACAAGCCGCTCCGAGAGCCCAATTAGGAGGCACAGCAGCGCCCGTGGCTACCTACCTTTCTCCTGTCGCGCTCCCAGCTTTCCAAGGCTCGACTCTCCGCGGGAGGCTTGGGGCGACAACGCAGAGAAAGAGCGGACGAGAGAGAGAGAGAGAGTGAGAGGCAGGCAGACAGCAGTTCAACGCAAGGTGTTGTCTCGAGCTTAACAGGCACCGGAGCGAAGAACAGAGAAGGGGCTGTCCCAGCCCGTTAAAAAATTTCCGAATATATAGGAGGGCCGGGAGTTCCGCCATTCGCTTCGCTCCCGTTTCTCGCCTGAGCCCTGCATCGCCATGGAAACTGAGACGCTAGCCGCCACCACCCAGGCCGCCGCTGTTGATAACCTGAGCGCCGGCTTCTTCTACGCCCGGAGCGCTTCGATCTTCGTGTCCTTGCTGGGCCTGGGCATGAGCAGCTTCTCCCTGTCCGTGCTGCTCAGGAAGTACCTGGCCAGGCGGGACGTCTTCGATGTCGGCCTCATCATTCTGGAGGCCTGCCAGGTGGCCTACTGCCTATTGTGCTCGGCCACGTTCTGCCTGGACCTGACTGTCCAGCTGCAGGGCACCTACAACAAGGAGCCGTTCAAGACCATCTACGAGGTGAGGGGCAGCTTGCTGGTAGTTCAACAATTGAATCGTAGCTCGTATGCTGAGGTAACTAAGCAATGTAGGGCGAATCAGTGGTGATCTACAGAGAAGGGGCAAACCCTAAGGCTCAAGTGTGTACATGACTAACGATTAGAAAGTCAGGGCCGCCGTGCCACCCTGCGGGAGTATCTGATCGTACAATGCTCAAAAGGGGTCAGCGGCGACTGCTTACCTTGCCTTGATTGCAGCAAGCGCTTGAAGTCGGAGGTCTACTTTAGATCTCCAATAAGTTAACAGCTAAATTCACTTGAAGCAGATTGTCATGACAACATGAAGAAAGGCTTATAGCTATCGATTTCAATGTTCCTTATCTTTGCTCGGCATCCCTGCTCTAACCGTTGCGACGAATTTGAAAAGTTAAGCAAACTAGAAAGTTCTAAAGATACTTTGTTACAATGCGGAAGAAAAATCACCTGATTTATCAAAAAAACCATATTTTTGCATTCCCTCCAGTTTGTGCTGCCCGGGCTTTTTTGGCACAACAACTCCGCAGCTCACATGAAGCTCCAAGCACCTCCCATTTCTTGTACGAGCTCCACTTTTCGAGAGTTGGGTTTCGCAAAATACGTGTTTCCTGAACCTTGGATTCTGTGGGTCCCGGCTCTTCCCGCGCCCGACGCCCCCTTGGCCCCTGACGCACGGAAATGTTACAAATGTTTGGAAATCTGGAGGCGTTCTGTTTTCTGAGAAACGAGCTTCCATGAGTCACGGAGATGGGCGAGGCGCAACTAGGACATTTCATTCCGGTAGACCGCCATTCCATTCTTGTTTGTTTATAGCGGGTTCGTAGCCTAGCGGTTAAGTAGAGCGTCGGACTCACGACGGAAAGATCGGGGGTTCCATTTTCGAACCACTCCGAACTATTTGTCTCCTTAAGCAAGACACTCAACTCTGCATTGCTTCAGCTCACCCAGCTGTAAAATGGGTGTCTGCATTAGCTGGGGTAATTGAGGGTGTTTGTGACGACCTTCCCCCCTTAGTCCATGGACTGAACAGCCGTACGCAGCCTTCAGATGCGCTGCGCAATAGCTGCGGCTAAGCTGTCGGTTGCACATCTGCCCAATATTGGGTAGGTGTACAATATAATACTTCGAAGCATAATGCTGGCAAGTTGTGGACGGCTGACCTACGGTTTCAAACCAGTTATCGACTCTAATGATTTTTAAGAACACAAGACTGCAGACAGATGCTAACACTGCTCTCATCAGCTCAGATTTAGTCACACCAGTCAATTTAGAAAACACGTTCTCAACTGAATGGGCGTTCCTCCACTCCTGCAGGCTAACCTTAACAAGCCTCGATCCGTGCCCGGGCAATGAACCCAACTGTAACCCTGTCACAACCCCAACCAGGTGATGTTTGCCCTAGTTCTGGTCGCCCTGCTCAACCGCAACCAGTGGACGATGTGCATGACCCTGTTCAGGACCGCCGCGACCACGAACCCCATCGCTTTCCGGCACTGCTTCACCAAGCGAATGCAGCTGATGGTGTTTGGCGTCGTGTTCGTCATTTCGCTGCTCATCGGCGGTCTCTACACGCCCGGCCTGATGGAGCTGCTGGACAGGCAGGCCCTGCTCATGACGAGCCGCGTGTTCCAGTCCTACATTCCCGTGCCAGTCATTCTCATCTGCTCCTTCATCATGGCCTACAAATTCTGCGGGGCCAAGGAGCAGCTGGCCAACAGCGAGTCAGTTGTTGCGAGTCGGGGCAGCAGCACGACCGGCGTCGGGGCGGCAGCGCGGCTGCTGACGGCGGAGGCGGCAGCCTGATCGGCAGCAGCCGGGGCAACAGCAGCGGCGTCACCAACCTTCGTCGCAACTCTCGAGTGGCCACAGCTATCGTGCTGTGCCTGTCCATCTCGTTCCACGTGTTGGAGACCCCGGGAGCCGTTCTGATCATGCTGAACCTGTCCCTGACCAGCTCCGTGGACTGGTTCTACGCCGTGAACGACATTTTGGTGTCGCTGGACAGCGCTGTGCACTTCCTCATCTTCTTCTGTCTGAGCCGGAATTTCCGTCGCACAGCCGGGCAGGCCTGCGGAATGCAGCGCAGCCGACGGCGTCGACGTAGACAACGATGCAGAGGCATCGAAGGCGGCAACGGCAGCGGCGACATCGCGGCGGCAGTTCTGGCCGCCGAGGCTGGCCAGTTCGGGCGCAGCAGCCGCCTGGCTGGCCGGGGCAACCGCGGCCCCCGCCGCAGCTGCATGAAGGGCGGCGGCGTCAACTACCAGAGCAGCCGCGGCGTCGCCACCTCCATCGCTGTGGTCAGCCATGCCGACGAGATTCTCGGCGCCGAGCCGCCAGCCGAAGGCACCCAGCCGATCGAAATGAAGTCGCTGCCTCGTCCCGGATAGGCAGGATGGTAGGTTTGAATGAAGGAGAAACGCACTGACACTAATTAATTGTGTTGTGTAAGACAACAATCGTCAGCTTTAGCAATCGCTTAATCTCTTGGTGTAATAATTGTCTCAATGTTTGGGTTAGACCGTCACGATTGTGTACGTGTTGTTTGTTGGCATTAAACATTAAAATGATTTACGAGTAACTACAGGGGGAGCTCTTTGAGAAGTTCGCGCCTGCGCGTTGTTTACTGGCTTTTGACATGCCAGACAATGGGAAAGTCAGGGATGCTGTGTGTAGCAGTGTGCTTGTGGGGTGCTGAGAAGACAGCGAAATGGACAGCATGACTTGACTCCTCGCTGCGGGTCGACTGAGTTGCGTCTCTTATGACGACAAAAAGTCATAGGGGTGCAACTTCAGTCTCGACCTACAATTCATGATTTTGTAGTTTTCATTTGACAGTCCTTGCAGTCTGAATTGTCTGAATGCTCAACCGTGAGTAGCTTCCGCTTCCAAACATTATTTTCTAGTAATTGCGTTCACATTGTTGTGGATAGTCATTTCGTGGCGAATGATTGCCATATGACCAGTTATGAAAGGGTTAAGCTGGTGCCATTCAGACTTAGTCGTCGGGAATCTATAGCGTACTCGATCCCTGCCTAATCTCCACACATTGTCATTCCGATTGTTTTCACAATACAAGTTCTCTCACGTTGTTCACGTGTTGCCAGGGTGACTTCTGATAGCGGGCACTCTTGGTAGAAATCATTAACTTTACAATAGGAAGCATTTTGCAGATTTTCCACGAGATTTCCTGGACTATTAAAATTTATGCAAGCAAAGCGCATCAAACGCTAGTACTAAGTGACTTTACACAACGTTAGCCAAACTTCGGGACGATAAAAGCTTTTTGTAAGCCCTTTAATCTTCCAATATAAAGTCCTGCAAATGGTCAGTGGGAAGGCCAGACTTCGTGGCACAAGGCACACAAGCACCCGTCAATATTGGTTCAATCCGCGGGCAATCCGCCCCCCCGCTGCTTATCAATGAAAACTCTTTAATCAACTCGCGGGACCGCTGGTAGAATTACAATCAAATGATTCAGCATAATGGGTCACTTTACCATGCATTAGTAACCAAGATACGGCCCACTATGAAGCTTTGGTTTACCTGCAACTCAGCTTTACAGGTGATATTCTGCTTCAACCCAGGGGGGAGGCTAAAGACCGCGGCAGAGATCAGAGCACACATGATGGAGGCTTTTTTGTCCTTCTTCCGCCAAAAAACACTGACACGACTGTTGGGAGTGCGCTGCCTTGAGGGGATGTTTGCCCAGTGTTTTCTCCCCAAATCCACGCCGTGCAGCTGCCGGGTCAACATCGCGGTCGATTTTTGCAAGCGTTTGCTCCATTTGATCGTGCTAATCTGGAGTGACGTAAAAGCCCCGTACACTCTCCGCTCTTATCCTGAGACTCCTCACATCGTGTGCAAATTATTAAATTGATTGAATTGATGCTCTATTGAATTCGTTTTGCATTCGTTTTGCATACTAGAAAGTTTAACAGAAAATTTCTCTTGATACCATCAGTTTTGCAATCGTGTGTACCTTGTACGATCGTCTGTGTCAACTTTTGTTGTGTTTCTTCCCGGGATTTTGCAAGACTGTCTGATGCCTCTGTGAGACTTGGCATCTCAGCAACTCCCCCTGTGAGCCATGGCATCTCAGCAACTCCCCCTGTGAGCCATGGCATCTCAGCAACCGCCCCTGAGCAATGGCATCTCAGCAACTCCCCCTGTGAGCCATGGCATCTCAGCAACCGCCCCTGAGCAATGGCATCTCAGCAACTCCCCCATGAGCCATGGCATCTCAGCAACTCCCCCATGAGCCATGGCATCTCAGCAGCTCCCCCTGTGAGCCATGGCATCTCAGCAGCTCCCCCTGTGAGCCATGGCATCTCAGCAGCTCCCCCTGTGAGCCGTGGCATCTCAGCAGCTCCCCCTGTGAGCCATGGCATCTCAGCAGCTCCCCCTGTGAGCCATGGCATCTCAGCAACCGCCCCTGAGCCATGGCATCTCAGCAGCTCCCCATGAGCCATGGCATCTCAGCAGCTCCCCCTGTGAGCCATGGCATCTCAGCAGCTCCCCCTGTGAGCCATGGCATCTCAGCAGCTCCCCCTGTGAGCCATGGCATCTCAGCAACCGCCCCTGAGCCATGGCATCTCAGCAACTCCCCCATGAGCCATGGCATCTCAGCAACTCCCCCATGAGCCATAGCATCTCAGCAGCTCCCCTATGAGCCATAGCATCTCAGCAGCTCCCCCATGAGCCATAGCATCTCAGCAACTCCCCCATGAGCCATGGCATCTCAGCAACTCCCCCATGAGCCATGGCATCTCAGCAACTCCCCCATGAGCCATGGCATCTCAGCAGCTCCCCCTGTGAGCCATGGCATCTCAGCAGCTCCCCCTGTGAGCCATGGCATCTCAGCAGCTCCCCCTGTGAGCCATGGCATCTCAGCAACCGCCCCTGAGCCATGGCATCTCAGCAACTCCCCCATGAGCCATGGCATCTCAGCAACTCCCCCATGAGCCATAGCATCTCAGCAGCTCCCCTATGAGCCATAGCATCTCAGCAGCTCCCCCATGAGCCATAGCATCTCAGCAACTCCCCCATGAGCCATGGAATCTCAGCAACTCCCCCATGAGCCATGGCATCTCAGCAACTCCCTCATGAGCCATGGCATCTCAGCAACTCCCCCATGAGCCATGGTATCTCAGCAACTCCCTCATGAGCCATGGCATCTCAGCAACTCCCCCATGAGCCATGGCATCTCAGCAACTCCCCCATGAGCCATAGCATCTCAGCAGCTCCCCTATGAGCCATAGCATCTCAGCAGCTCCCCCATGAGCCATAGCATCTCAGCAACTCCCCCATGAGCCATGGAATCTCAGCAACTCCCCCATGAGCCATGGCATCTCAGCAACTCCCTCATGAGCCATGGCATCTCAGCAACTCCCCCATGAGCCATGGTATCTCAGCAACTCCCTCATGAGCCATGGCATCTCAGCAACTCCCCCATGAGCCATGGCATCTCAGCAACTCCCCCTGTGAGCCATGGCATCTCAGCAACTCCCCCATGAGCCATGGCATCTTAGCAGCTCCCCCTGTGAGCCATGGAATCTCAGCAACCGCCCCTGAGCCCTGGCATCTCAGCAACTCCCCTATGAGCCATGACATCTCAGCAACTCCCCGATGAGCCATGGCAACTCCCGTAGCATTTTAGGATTGAACACATTTTGCTCTGTTTGTAAATTTTGGAAGTCCAGTACTTGCTTGCTTGAAACCGTCATGCTTTTCGTTGCCCAAATATTTGACTTTTTTGTATCGTCGATAAAGCTTTTTTCTGTACGAACGAGAGTTAGTTGTTGAATACTAATTATACAGGAAATTTTTGACACCTACAATTAACAGAAATCTGCGCTTGACTTTGAAGCCGCAATTTGATTTCAAAGTTTGTTACTTTACAAAATTGAGATCGCTTAAGGTAAACAGTCTTCCAAGCATCTTAATACGCTCGTAAAAATACTTCAGTACTAGATACTTTTCATTTCATAACCTCAGAAATCCTTTTCAATATTGACTACTTTCAGTAGCTTTGAACCTGAAACAGTTTTTTTCTTAGGTTTTTGCGAAAATCCCACAAATTCAGTTTAATTCTTAATCAGACTTCGTAAGAAACTACTTAACCGCTGTTGTTCCACGGCTCACTTCCGGCTCTCATCTTCAGAAACTGTCTGCACTTATGAGACCTTCACAAGTTCACGAAAATATCTCACAAAACCCAAAAATAGTCACACCTGTTAGAGACACTAGAGAGTCACCTGTTAGAGACACTAGTTAGTCACCTGTTAGAGACACTAGAGAGTCCCTGTTAGAGACACTAGAGAGTCACCTATTAGAGACAATAGAGAGTCACCTGTTAGAGACACTAGAGAGTCGCCTGTTAGAGACACTAGAGAGTCGCCTGTTAGAGACACTAGAGAGTCGCCTGTTAGAGACACTAGAGAGTCACCTGTTAGAGACACTAGAGAGTCACCTGTTAGAGACACTAGAGAGTCACCTGTTAGAGACACTAGAGAGTCACCTGTTAGAGACACTAGAGAGTCACCTGTTAGAGACACTAGAGAGTCACCTGTAAGAGACACTAGAGAGTCACCTGTTAGAGACACTAGAGAGTCACCTGTTAGAGACACTAGAGAGTCACCTGTAAGAGACACTAGAGAGTCACCTGTTAGAGACACTAGAGAGTCACCTGTTAGAGACACTAGAGAGTCACCTGTAAGAGACACTAGAGAGTCACCTGTTAGAGACACTAGAGAGTCACCTGTTAGAGACACTAGAGAGTCACCTGTTAGAGACACTAGAGAGTCACCTGTTAGAGACAGTAGAGAGTCCCCTGTTAGAGACACTAGAGAGTCACCTGTTAGAGACACTAGAGAGTCACCTGTTAGAGACACTAGAGAGTCACCTGTTAGAGACACTAGAGAGTCACCTGTTAGAGACACTAGAGAGTCGCCTGTTAGAGACACTAGAGAGTCACCTGTTAGAGACACTAGAGAGTCATCTGTAAGAGACACTAGAGAGTCACCTGTAAGAGACACTAGAGAGTCACCTGTAAGAGACACTAGAGAGTCACCTGTTAGAGACTCACAGAGTCACCTGTTAGACACTATAGAGACCGGTTAGACTCTACAGAGTCACCTGTTATACACTTTAGAGACCTGTTAGAGACACTAGAGAGTCACCTGTTAGAGACACTACAGAGTCAACCTGTTAAAGGCGCTTTAAACAGTCACCTATTTTAGACCCAAATATTTACTTATTTGACAAGTTTAATTAAACTGACAGAAGGTATTAATTCGACAGATCAGTAGTATGAAAAAAGTTAACTGGTGCTAGTGTATTTTTGAATACTTTTTTACTCATAAACAAATGTGACCAATGTAATTACACTATGGAAAAAAATCAGTTAAAACGTCAAATATGGTGCGAAATGTTGAAAAGGATGCTTATACTTATATCCTCAAGGGCCACTGAAAGTTGCTGTTGTATCAGGACGTATCACTCGGGTTCTATGGACAGTTAATTTGAAGGTTTTGCGACTAGAAAAAACACGTTACAGAGATAGCGAGAGCGGTAAGTTTACTGCATTTTTACTGAACTTTGACCTTCAAGTGACTTCCAAGTGTCCCATTTTTTACATCAGCGCACATCGTCTACCGCGTTTCTTGCTTGCGACTGTCTTTGGCGGCTCCAACACTGCCAGTAAGGCCTCGTCAAACACCTGCTTGAGGTTGTCCTGAAATCAAAGATTAACGGTTTTAGTGTCTGTGTAAACACAAAGCGGTGTTGTGTCTGTGTAAACACAAAGCGGTGTTGTGTCTGTGTAAACACAAAGCGGTATTGTGTCTGTGTAAACACAAAGCGGTGTTGTGTCTGTGTAAACACAAAGCGGTGTTGTGTCTGTGTAAACACAAAGCGATGTTGTGTCTGTGTAAACAAAAAGCGGTGTTGTGTCTATGTAAACACAAAGCGGTGTTGTGTCTATGTAAACACAAAGCGGTGTTGTGTCTGTGTAAACACAAAGCTGTGTGATGTCTGTGTAAACACAAAGCTGTGTGATGTCTGTGTAACCACAAAGCTGTGTGATGTCTGTGTAACCACAAAGCTGTGTGATGTCTGTGTAACCACAAAGCTGTGTGATGTCTGTGTAAACACAAAGCTGTGTGATGTCTGTGTAAACTCAAAGCTGTGTGATGTCTGTGTAAACACAAAGCTGTGTGATGTCTGTGTAAATACAAAGCTGTGTGATGTGTCTGTGTAAACACAAAGCTGTGCGATGTCTGTGTAAACACAAAGCTGTGTGATGTCTGTGTAAACACAAAGCTGTGTTATGTCTGTGTAAACACCAAGCTCTATGATGGGGTGTTCATTGGCAGTCCATTGTGGAGCCCTCACCCGGACCTCACCATGGTCAGAGCGCTGCACTCCACGTAGGCTGCGGCTCCCATGCTGCGGGCCAGCCGCTGCCCGACCTCCGTCGGCACCGGCTTCTGTCGCGACCGAGCCAGCCAGTCCAAAGTTCGCCTGTCCGCTCGGAGGTCGCTCTGCGTGCCGACCAGTAGGAATGGCGCGTTGGGACAGGCCCGAGTCACCTCCGGGATCCACAGCTGGCGAGCGTTCTCCAGCGATGTCGGGTTCACTATGGAGAAGCAGACTAGGAACACATCTGTGCCAGGGTAGGACAGGTCCCGGAGCATCTCGTATTCCTCCTGTGGTTGGAGTGGCAAGGGGTTGATAAGTTAGGGTATATGATGGGAAGCATCGTAGCTTACTCAACCCAAGGACTACTTATTAACAGCTGACACTCATGTCTCACAGGTGACGCTATCCTGTCTAACAGGTGACACTATCTTGTCTAACAGGTGACGCTATCCTGTCTAACAGGTGACACACATGTCTAACAGGTGACACTATCCTGTCTAACAGGTGACACTGCCCTGTCTAAACAGGTGACACTATCCTGTCTAACAGGTGACACTGCCCTGTCTAACAGGTGACACTGCCCTGTCTAACAGGTGACACTCTTGTCTAACAGGTGACACTGCCTTGTCTAACAGATGACACTGCCCTGTCTAACAGGTGACACTGCCCTGTCTAATAGGTGACACTCTTGTCTAACAGGTGACACTGCCCTGTTTAACAATAATACGTTATAGAGTTGCATTCTCAACAGCGCTCACCTGTCCAGCAGTGTCGAACAGGCCTAGCGTGTGCTGCGTGTCCCCGATCCGCACGCTGACCGCATAGGTATCAAATACGGTTGGCACGTAGCCAGGAGGGAACCGACCCTGCGCGTAGGAGATTAACAGGCAGGTTTTTCCTACCGCGCCATCGCCAACAGCCACGCACTTGATGACCTCCTTCTGCGACATGCTTTTTGTATTGCGTGGCATACAAGTGAGATTAGGAGACAAGAAATACACTTCAGGTTAGGGACTAAGAATATTTATAGAGAGACAACAGAAGTTTCAATTTCTAAATATAATTTAAGCTATAATTAGTTGACGCTAAAATTATCACAAGCGTACTGAGATTCTCCATTTCTGCTGTACGTTGCACGAGTAAGAGCCTACGGTTACTTGTTGAGACTCGAGTGAGTAATTTTTGTGCTATTTTTAGATACACGTACCGTGCTCAGTACAGCTGAAAACTGAAACTCAACCAATGAGTTAATCTAATGCATCAAAAAGGACTTGAGTTCAGTCAAAGGAAAAAAAGCACTGGCACAGGACTCGATCCGTGGCATAATGACTCAGAAAGTTCGGAGAGTCCGGCATTGCTATGCCTTGCGATAACGCCCTCGGTGCAGAGTACAGCTTGTACTTCACTCCGCACAGGTGCATGCCGTAGCCAGACGGACACAGGCGCCCGGCTCGAATCCCGGCCGCTGCTTGACAAACACTCAGCCTCTCCTGGAGCAGCCGCAGCTCCTCACCGACTTGCTGCACTTGTCGAACACGAACAGCTGGCACGGACCGTCAGCCAAGCTGAACGCCTGACAACGCTGCTTTCTAGAGCACAGAGCAGCACAGGCCATCCTTCTGACCACGAATCGATGAATTCGGCACTGATGCAGAGGCTGCCGTCAATGTGGTTGTACTGCTGCTGACTTGCGCTGGAGAGTTCGAGTTTGTGACTCACGACAAACATGAGCACAACAGTCAAAGCGGTTACCAGCTCGCTCATTTTCAATGTCTGCTTTGAAAGAGTTGAGAGTGTGGTTGCTGCTTTATTGAAAGGGCCAGTCAAGTTAAGCTCATAAAGTGGAGCCCGAGTAACCTATGCACACAAATGATGCGTCATTCTGCTCACAGTGACACTAGGATTACCACTTTATGAGCTTAAGTTGACTGGCCCTTTAAATATTTGTTAACTCCGGGACTGAAAAGTGTTGCTGACAGGCAGTTCTCAACAAGGCCAAATGGCATATGCTTTACTCTTACCCCATTCTGCAAATGTTTCATCCATTTTCAAGCGCCGGACACTAAGCTGCGTTAAAATTTGCTTTTATCTATAGAGGAAATCTGTTTCTCCAGGACAGCTTGTTATGATGAAATGACAGACACCATCAGCTAGCAGTGTCGTGTCAGCTCTTGCTGTGGCTGCAGTCCCTTAGACTGGATTCCTTCCCCCAGTTGGGGGATACCAAATAAAACAGCCGGAAGTAAAGCTCCGGACCAAACTGCATGACTCTGATCACTCTGGGACTTGCCATTCCAGGTACTTTGTTGGCTCCTAGGAGATTATACGTAATAGGATAAAATGTGGTTTTGAATTCAGCAAGGATCGCTCAGACTTTGTTACCAGGCTGAGTAACAAACAGGCTGAGGATGCTATTGTTACTAATTGGTGTCGCAGCCACTTTATGACGTGTTTTGCTGCGAATTCCAGGACGGGGTAGTTTGAGGTTTCTTGTCAACTGGTCGGGCTTGTTGAGCGGGCCGGAATGCTATTGTGAAATTTCAAAGGACCGAGGGGGCCGCATGGGTGAGGTACCAGTATGTGCCGTCTGCATGGCCAGAGACATGGCTTTTTCCAGAGACAAATGTCACTACAAAATGATTTCTCCCCGGTTGGCACCTTTTGTAGCTTAGAGGAGGAAGCAGCGGCGCCGGAACGAAGCGCAGAAACGCCAATTTGGGCACCTGCCGGGTGAAGATCGCAGATGCATCTCTAGCGAGCTCTTCTGCGTGTAATTGCGTTGCAGCTTTAAAATAGAAGATCCATTGGGCATTTTTTTATTAGAGGCAGGGGGGTTGTGTGCACCCTGGCGCACTTTAAGCGACATAGGCACACAACCGGCGAGAGGCATTGCTGCCCATTCCGCCGACTCCCCTGAGCAGGCAGACAAGCGCGCGGATACGTACGCAGGCACACACTCACACAGGAGTGTACAGCGGCCCTAACTTTATATTATCGTTAGGCATGTACACTTCACTGCGCCTTGGGGGGTTGGCTCTCAAGGCCGTTAATTGCACGAGCAGAGCCAAGCCGAGATTCCAATTCAGCCCCAAATTAATGTGACTGCACTTGGAATCGAGCCTGGGTCGCTGACACACCAGAGCCTGCGCTACCGCTGGGCTACGGCCCCCTATCCATTGGGCATAGCAGCTCATGTAACTCATAATAACAATGACTAGCTGGAAAGTTATAAAAGGACTGGCCACTGGCCATTGAAGCTGGACTCCAGAAGCTGACGCACCTGTCTAACAGGTGACACTCCAATCTAAAAGCTGACACTCCTGAACTCCTAAATAACAGGTGACACTCCTATCTAACAGGTGACACTCCTGTCTAACAGGTGACACTCCTATCTAACAGGTGACACTCCTGTCTAACAGGTGACACTCCTATCTAACAGGTGACACTCCTGTCTAACAGTTGACACTCCTATCTAACAGGTGACACTCCTATCTAACAGGTGACACTCCTGTCTAACAGCTGACACTCCTGAATAACAGGTGACACTCCTATCTAACAGGTGACACTCCTATCTAACAGGTGACACTCCTATCTAACAGGTGACACTATCTTGTCTAACAGCTGACACTCCTGAATAACAGGTGACACTCCTATCTAACAGGTGACACTCCTATCTAACAGGTGACACTCCTATCTAACAGGTGACACTATCCTGTCTGACAGGTGACACTATCCTGTCTAACAGGTGACACTATCCTGTCTGACAGGTGACACTATCCTGTCTAACAGGTGACACTATCCTGTCTGACAGGTGACACTATCCTGTCTGACAGGTGGCACTCTAATATGAAGCTTGACTACCACCCAATCGCTTCTCAAAAAGATGCAATCATTCGAATTCCAGGCTGCCTGTCAAATGTGAGTTCATTCACAGTTTATCGCACACAATATAGGGCGCCTCAGCTAATGCAGTAAGAAGATATTGACAGGATTGACAAAATTAAGTTCAGCTAATGTGGTTGGCCACCCTTTCCTGTTATTGGCATGTTGCTTTTCCTGAAAGCGTAAAAGCTTTCTCTTAAATGTGTTAAATTGACGACCAACTAAGCAATCCTGATGCTCTCTACAGGAAGTTGAAACTGCCAGTCATTATAAACTTCAAAGAGACTTTTGGGGATTTAAAGCCATGCATAAAAAACCTTCAAGCTGAGATTTTGTCAACAAAGCAAATTCGCCAGTGAGTGATCGAGTACCCAGCTAAGCAACCGAAATGCACCCGGCAACCATTGCTTTGTGGGTCCTGCTGACATCCGTGGCGGTGGCTGAGCAGCAGTACTTGTACACCTCGGTCCAGGCGGCCTGGGGCAGCAGTGACGGCAAGCCGACAATAGCGGAGCCGATCTTCACTGTAATTTCCGCCCGTTCCGAAATTGAGTGCGCAACCGAGTGCGAGCTGACGGCCGCCGACTGCTTCGCCGTCGCCTGGTGTCCCCCGAACCGGTGCCGGCTGCTGCGTGGTCACCATGGCGACGATGCTGACGATCACCACACCAACTCGGCCTTGACTGCGGCCGGCTGCAAGATGCTGGCGCTCACAAGTCGCCGCCGAAGTGAGCAGTTTGGTCTTGCACGTGTAGCTGTGTAGAATTGGACTCGCATTCATTCGAGGCTTGTGCACGAGAATTGACACAGGGGATTGTCGTACAATTCACATTGATGAGGGCCAACCCCCAAGGCACAGAGAGTGTGCATGTGCATGTGCTTGTAGGAGTCGTAGTATTCGCAGTTTTCCACAGCGAAAAATTCCATGTTTAGTCTCCTTCGTGCTGATACTTGTGGCGTCAATTTGGGGGCCAACTCTGACTGATTTCTCTACCCTAAACTGAACACCATTCTCCCTGACAGCCAGCGGTGGCTGGTGCCCCTGGACTCTCTGGTCCGCCTGGTCGGCTGCCTGCCCGGCTGCTCACCGCAGGCGCAATCGTCTCTGCCGATGCTCTCAACCGCAGTCACCTGCCGGCAGTTGCGAGGGCAGCTCGCCTGGTGCTGGCGGAGAGAACCAGCTGGATGAGCAGTTTCTGGGCTGGTGCGCATGGTCCGGCTGGAGCGGCTGGAGCTCGGGTGAGCAGACGCTAGATGAGTCAGTAAGATAAACCTGCGCTCCTAGAAGTTCAATGCGCTTAAACACGAATCCTTATCCGAGTTTCATTCCCACGGGGTGACGGATCCTGAGTTTTATTTCCTCAGGGTGACGGATCCTCGGAATTGCATTTCCCCAGAGTGACGGATCCTCGGAGTTGCATTTCCTCAGAGTGACGGATCCTCGGAGTTTTATTTCCTCAATGACGAATCCTCGGAGTTTCATTTCCTCAGAGTGACGAATCCTCGTAGTTTCATTTCCTCAGAGTGACGGATCCTCGGAGTTTCATTTCCTCAGAGTGACGGATCCCCGGAATTTAATTTCTACAGGGGTCTAAACCTCGGAGTTTCGTTTCCACGTGTTTAATGATGTCTAATACGCTAGGTTCAAACTGCCTCATAATCGCCCCTCAGACGACTTCACCATGCTCGTTCTGGTCCACAAAATCGCGTCGCATGGTTCCTGTCCCTCTCCATATACTCGTACTTGTACCGCGCATCAGGTTCGCTTAAAAAACTACGAGGCCCAAACATCCCGCCACTAGCATCACACAATAAACCCCAGCAAAATCGACTTCTGATCTTTAAAACTACATGTAGTCCCCAAGGCGGTTTTCATTTCAACTGCATCCACATGCAAGTTGATACGAAGTCCTAACTTTATATCCTCCCTATCCCTGGGCACTTCAAAAATGGACCAGTATGATACTTCTCTGCCTTTTTAGTAGATTCTTGCAACAAAAATTCAAGCGATAGCCCAAAAACCGCAAAGATTATATTATCATCTGAACTGCTTCAACAAGGCTGCAACGTGAACCAGGAGCGAAGCAGATCGAGAGCCTGCGGCTGCCTCGTAGCCTCGGTGCCCGCACCATCGACAGCATCCTGGCAGAAGCAGGCCCGCTTCATGGGCTGGTGTGGTTGGACGTTCTGGACCGGTTGGTCCAACGGTTACCAAGGCGACTGCTTCCACACTCACTATCAAAGAAAAAGGGAGCGAACCCGCGACTGCGCCTGCATTGTGGCCTACTCGGTGAACCCGTCCTCGAGTAGCAGGGAGATGCAGGAGACCGGCTGTATCTTCGGCTGACTCTAGACTGAGTAAAGTGGGACTCTGCTATACTAGCTATTGTGAAGCCGGACTGGAACGGAGCAACACAAGCACACGAAATCACTGTGACGATTTATCCGGCAGACTCAAAAATGACTAAAGAAGACAAACACGGCAGAGGCAAATTTTGTAGCGGTAGCACTTGATGATAGTAACGACTGAGATGCGGGCGATGGCCGCAGTCTTTATTTATTGTGACCGTATGAGAGGATAGTTAGGCTTGCTACTATCAATTCCGTCTGGGTGGTCAACAGAGATAGGTCATAGTACTTGCTGAATCCGTAAGAAATGCACCGGGCGACTACGCAACAATAATATAGATGGTAGACGATGGAGTGAGTCAATGAGCCTGAGGCAATGGTGACGATGTGATGGCGGTGAACGTGTGGTGGCGGTGCTCGTAGCGAGAGCTCGTACAGACAGTAGAGGTGGCGTGACTGAGACTTGGCAGAGGCGTGGTTTAGAACCGAGGCGGAGCGAGGCGGAGAGAGAAGGCAAGCAAACAAGGAGTGCCGGGGTGGCAAGGGTCTAAGGGGTCTAAGGGCGGGCTAACCCCGAGCGCCCCAGCCAGACAGGACTGATGAGCAGGCTGGGGTGGGTGCCCGCGGAGAACTTAATTTCGGGCTAACAATTTATGCGCGGCTTTTCTATTGGCCGGCGAGAAAAACAGAAATTATCGATCGCCTTCTGTACTTAGGCTTTACAAACATAACGCAAGTTGTTTAAAATTCTTTGTGCACTACTTTAAGCAGACGTGAGAGTACGAGACCATTAAATTAACAATATTATAACGTTAGATTGGTTACCGTATGCTAAAACGGCCCTTGACGGGGCTAATTAAATTGGCGTCACAATCACCTGGTGTCACCCATTGAAGGAGCCGACAGCGTCCATGGATGACGATGGAATGCTTGAGAGACTAGCTAAGGATATCTAGCAGTTGATGCTGGCCTAGCGTAATCTGCAATAAGAGTGTCCATAGTCCCCTGGTGCCACCTGTTGAATGTCCAAAAGCTCCGCCTAGGTGAACGCCAGTGACCATTGAAGTCAGACCTGATGCAGACACATACGGTTGACGTGCTGATAAAATCTGGAGGCTTGGCAAAGCTGCACTGAGGCGCAGTGCTGATTGGCGCACAGGGTCTGGCGAATTGAGTCTTGTTTGAGAAGGTGCGCAACAAAATTTAGCCAGTGTTCTTGAATTTCGTGTGCTTAAGTTGCTCTGTTCAGGCGCAGAAAAAATGTTAGGGGGGACTACTCCCTGGTACATTAGTTCTACATTTTATGCTAAGAGTCACAGAATCACACGACTGAACTTACCCAATTTACTTAATTATAGTATACTCGTAGATAGACATTTTGTGAACACTAAGCTTATTTATTCATCTTTTCTATGTATGGTAACAAATCGCCCAACCCAATCTCCCAGAAAAACAAATACCAGGTAAGAAGAGAACTCTTCAAAAATAAGTTTTGCATAACGTCTCATAACTGACGTCATCATATTTATAAAAGTTTACTGCAATTATAAGCCAGCTTTTTTATTTTGCAACTCAAAATCAATATAGCGTTTCCCCGAGCCTGGCTTTTTATTGTCTATGGCCCAAAGGACTGCAGCACAGACCTCCTTTCAGGCCATAGACAATAAAAAGCCAGCCTTCAATTGCTGGATTATCCCGCTGGGGAATTCAACTGATCGAATTCTGATGCTATTGAAACAGCTGAGTAAATAAAATACTCGTAAGTATATAGACATTTGTGAGCATTCACTAAGCATTATTGAACGATAAAAAAACTATTTAATCAAAACAGTTAAAAAATTATTGAAAGCGGCTCTCCAGGAAGCGAGTGTTGGTTAAAAATGTAGCTCAACAGAGACACAGATATAACAAACGGAAGGCACTGGATGCGTGATGATCAGAGCTGATTATTATAATGAGATTTAGTGCACCGTTACTGGAAGTTATAAAAACTGCGGCCAATTGACAGAAAGTGGGGTAGTAAATCACTGTTCTAGTAATGCTTAGTTTACACTTGAAAATTTGTCTCCTTTGTCTAGTGCAGGTGAAATTCGTAAAAGTTCTCGCTTAAATTCAATCCATAAGACGGGTTAGCTGGTGAAGCTGTTTGAAGAAACAGATAGACAAAATAGGCACTTAGTAGTTTTCTCGTAGACAACTAGTAAATATCTGGTAGATAACCAGTGGCTATCTGGTAGACAACTGGTAACAATCTGGTAGATAACAGGTAGCTGGTAGCTATCTGGTAGACAAACTGGTAGTTATCTGGTAGACAATGGGTAGCTATCTGGTAGACAAACTGGTAGCCATCTGGTAGACAATTGGTAGCTAGCTGGTAGACAACTGGTAACAATCTGGTAGATAACAGGTAGTTGGTAGCTATCTGGTTGACAAACTAGTAGCCATCTGGTAGACAATGGGTAGCTATCTGGTAGACAAACTAGTAGCCATCTGGTAGACAATTGGTAGCTAGCTGGTAGACAAACTGATAGTTACCTGGTAGACAATTGGTAGCTATCTGGTAGACAATGGGTAGCTAGCTGGTAGACAAACTGGTAGCTATCTGGTAGACAATGGGTAGCTAGCTGGTAGACAAACTGGTAGCTATCTGGTAGACAATGGGTAGCTAGCTGGTAGACAAACTGGTAGCTATCTGGTAGACAATTGGTAGCTAGCTGGTAGACAAACTGGTAGTTATCTGGAAGACAAACTGGTAGCTATCTGGTAGACAAACTGGTAGCTATCTGGTAGACAAACTGGTAGCTATCTGGTAGACAAACTGGTAGCTATCTGGTAGACAAACTGGTAGCTATCTGATAGACAAACTGGAAGACAAACTGGTAGCTATCTGGTAGACAAACTGGTAGACAAACTGGTAGCCATCTGGTAGACAAACTGGTAGCTATCTGGTAGTTAAACAAATCAAGCCTGTGTTTGGCTTTTATCACAATTTTATTGTCAATAATGTAAATAAATGTATTGATAAAAATAGATTAATTTAAATATTAAATTTCGTGTTTCTTGATTAAGATTTCAACGTACAGGGCGACACAGGTAAGCAAATAAAGAGTTTAGCAATCACTAAAACGTTTACATAATGCTGAGAATGCAAATGACAAATGAATAGAGAGAAATAGCATTAATAAAACAAGCAACAAACTTAAAATCGGCTTGAACTCCAGAGACAAAAAAAACAATTTAACAGCTCTTGTCATTCTCATGGCATTATTATGTTGACCATTAAAATTTTCACTAAAGCAATGACGTCACAGAAAAATCGATATGAAATATTATACAGAACACTCGAACGCCCGTTTTCATAATGCTTATTATTTAAGTCTCGAATGATTTCAATCGCAAATTAGTCAGTCTTGAGCATGGTCTCAATAAGCAGGGCGAAGCTGCTCAGAGCAGGCCGCAGATCGATTGAATGCCGGTCTTTCCTCCGCTGGGCTTCGGCGGCTCCAGAGCGGCGATGATGGCCTCGTCGAACACGGATTTCAGATTTTTCTGGTTACCGGAGAGAAGGATTGATGAAAGCTAAATTCTGTTAATGCATAAACAGGTTAATTTCTGCTTCTTTTCATCAGATTTGAGCAAAAATTGACACACAAAAGGGCCAATGTATAACAGACTCTAGAGCTAATACGTCTGCTATAGAGCTATAACACTTAAGCGACCCTAGTCACGGTAACGTTTTCAATGGGTGAGCCTTAATTAAGAGTGAAGGAGCCAGCAACACAGCCCATAGACTCACCATCCAGAAAGCATAAGCGAAAATCGTCCCCATGCTTATTAATGGCACTTTTCCCCATGCTGATCAATGGCACTTTTCCCAATGCTGATCAATGGCACTTTTCCCAATGCTGATCAATGGCACTTTTCCCAATGCTGATCAATGGCACTTTTCCCAATGCTGATCAATGGCACTTTTCCCAATGCTGATCAATGGCACTTTTCCCAATGCTGATCAATGGCACTTTTCCCAATGCTGATCAATGGCACTTTTCCCAATGCTGATCAATGGCACTTTTCCCCATGCTGATCAATGGCACTTTTCTCAATGCTGATCAATGGCACTTTTCCCAATGCTGATCAATGGCACTTTTCCCAATGCTGATCAATGGCACTTTTCCCAATGCTGATCAATGGCACTTTTCCCAATGCTGATCAATGGAACTTTTCCCAATGCTGATCAATGGCACTTTTCCCAATGCTGATCAATGGCACTTTTCCCAATGCTGATCAATGGCACTTTTCCCAATGCTGATCAATGGCACTTTTCCCAATGCTGATCAATGGCACTTTTCCCAATGCTGATCAATGGCACTTTTCCCAATGCTGATCAATGGCACTTTTCCCAATGCTGATCAATGGCACTTTTCCCAATGCTGATCAATGGAACTTTTCCCCATGCTGATCAATGGCACTTTTCCCAATGCTGATCAATGGCACTTTTCCCAATGCTGATCAATGGCACTTTTCCCAATGCTGATCAATGGCACTTTTCCCAATGCTGATCAATGGCACTTTTCCCCATGCGGATCAATGGCACTTTTCCCAATGCTGATCAATGGCACTTTTCCCAATGCTGATCAATGGCACTTTCCTATTTTCTACTTTGTGGTTAATCGAAGAAACTATTTGCAGATTTTGTTTCATCAGGCCGATAAATCACAAATTTCAGATCTGAGTTTGCTACACATTGTCAAATTTGTGTGTAAATCTTTGCTTAAATCTGATAATCAGATGCAGAGATTTGAAGAATGTCTAAAAACTTTTTCACTGCGCTAAGAAACCATTCAATATACTTGTTTATCTATGAAAGGTACATTCAAGTTGATTCTTTAAAAAGCGAGTAATTTTTGGCGATTTTGTCATGATTATTACACCCACCTGAGTGAGAGCGCTGCACTCCACATACTTAACCGCCTTGAGCTCGCGGGCCAGCTTCTCTCCCTGCTCAACAGTGATGGCGCGCTGCCTATTCTTAGCCAGCTTTTCCACCATAGTCTGATCTGTGCGCAGGTCCATCTGGGTGCCCACCAGAATGAACGGCACCTTGGGGCAGTGATGCATGATCTCGGGCACCCACTTCTCTTTTACATTCTCGTAGGAAGCCGGGTTCACTACGGAGAAGCAGACCAGGAACACGTCAGTGGCTGGATAGGATAGCGGGCGCAGTCTGGAATGCAGATGGGGGACGTTGGGTGGACAGTGAGGTAGGTAGGGAGACAGTGAGGTAGGTAGGGAGACAGTGAGGTAGATAGGGAAGACAGTGAGGGAGATAGGGAGACAGTGAAGTAGATAGGGAAGACAGTGAGGTAGATAGGGGAGACAGTGAGGTTTATATGGGATGACAGTGAAGTAGATAAGGGAGACAGTGAGGTAGATAGGGGAGACAGTGAGATAGATAGGGGAGACAGTGAGGCAGATGAGGCAGACAGTGAGGAAGATAGGGGAGGCAGTGAGTTAAATAGGGAGACAGTGAGGTAGAAAGGGGAGACAGTGAGGTAGATGGGGGAGACAGTGAGGTAGATGGGGGAGACAGTGAGGTAGAAAGGGGAGACAGTGAGGTAGATGGGGGAGACAGTGAAGTAGATATGTGACACAGGCCACAGCTCACCTATCATAGTCTTCCTGACCAGCAGTGTCAAACAGTCCCAGAGTGTAGGGCTCGCCCCCGATCATGACAGTGACAGCGTAGTTGTCAAACACGGTGGGCACATAGTCAGACGGGAATTTGTTGGTGGTGTAGGAGATGAGTAGGCAGGTTTTGCCAACTGCTCCGTCGCCAACAACAACGCATTTAATGGTTTGCATGCTGCTGCCGGTGCTCATGCTGATGCCGATTTAATAACTTTCTTCAGATTTGAAATTGAGCTCAAGCTAGAAAATTAGACTGGCTTATTTAGGCTCACAACTGAAGCTGCAATTGAGTTCACCCACTGTATTATATCAAAACTGTGCTTAAGATTTTAGTTTCATGTTCTAAAAATAGAACATCGTTGCGTAGCAGAGAGGCTTCGATTCAGTTACTAATTTTAGCAACAGTTTATATCAGGTGGGCTGCCTTTGAAGCGGAAAAAGATTGCAATTTCCTGTTAGAACAGAAACGTAAAAGTAAGTAGATGAACAAGAATCTAGAGCTTTAATCTTGCTAGCAGCCACAAGCAAAAATATAAAACTGTTTTATTGTTTTATGAGCATGACAATAGGTACCACTGGTACCAGTCAGAAAATTAACCTACAGACAGGGCACCCATTCACTCTTGTCACTCAGACTAAGTATACTTTCACTCTTGTCACTCAGACTGGGCATCCTTTCACTCTTGTCACTCAGACTAGGCATCCATTCACTCTTGTCACTCAGACTAGGTACCAATACACTCTTGTCACTCAGACTGGGCATCCATTCACTCTTGTCACTCAGACTGGGCACCCTTTTACTCTTGTCACTCAGACTGGGCATCCATTCACTCTTGTCACTCAGACTGGGCACCCTTTTACTCTTGTCACTCAGACTGGGCACCCTTTCACTATTGTCACTCAGACTGGACACCCTTTCACTCTTGTCACTCAGACTGGGCATCCATTCACTCTTGTCACTCAGACTAAGTATACTTTTACTCTTGTCACTCAGACTGGGCATCCTTTCACTCTTGTCACTCAGACTGGGCATCCATTCACTCTTGTCACTCAGACTGGGCACCCTTTTACTCTTGTCACTCAGACTGGGCATCCATTCACTCTTGTCACTCAGACTGGGCACCCTTTTACTCTTGTCACTCAGACTGGGCACCCTTTCACTATTGTCACTCAGACTGGACACCCTTTCACTCTTGTCACTCAGACTGGGCATCCATTCACTCTTGTCACTCAGACTGGACATCCATTCACTCTTGTCACTCAGACTGGGCACCCTTTTACTCTTGTCACTCAGACTGGGCATCCATTCACTCTTGTCACTCAGACTGGGCATCCTTTCACTCTTGTCACTCAGACTGGACACCCTTTCACTCTTGTCACTCAGACTGGGCATCTATTCACTCTTGTCACTCAGACTGGGCACCCTTTTACTCTTGTCACTCAGACTGGGCACCCTTTCACTATTGTCACTCAGACTGGACACCCTTTCACTCTTGTCACTCAGACTGGGCATCCATTCACTCTTGTCACTCAGACTAAGTATACTTTTACTCTTGTCACTCAGACTGGGCATCCTTTCACTCTTGTCACTCAGACTGGGCATCCATTCACTCTTGTCACTCAGACTGGGCACCCTTTTACTCTTGTCACTCAGACTGGGCATCCATTCACTCTTGTCACTCAGACTGGGCACCCTTTTACTCTTGTCACTCAGACTGGGCATCCATTCACTCTTGTCACTCAGACTGGGCATCCATTCACTCTTGTCACTCAGACTGGGCATCCATTCACTCTTGTCACTCAGACTGGGAATCCATTCACTCTTGTCACTCATACTAAGTATACTTTTACTCTTGTCACTCAGACTGGGCATCCATTCACTCTTGTCACTCAGACTAAGTATACTTTCAGTCTTGTCACTTAGACTGGGCATCCATTCACTCTTGTCACTCAGACTGGGCATCCATTCACTCTTGTCACTCAGACTGGGAATCCATTCACTCTTGTCACTCATACTAAGTATACTTTTACTCTTGTCACTCAGACTGGGCATCCATTCACTCTTGTCACTCAGACTAAGTATACTTTCAGTCTTGTCACTTAGACTGGGCATCCATTCACTCTTGTCACTCAGACTAGGCATCCATTCACTTTTGTCACTCAGACTAAGCATTATTTTAACCTAGTTTTTACATATCTTTCATTTTTAACCCGATTTCTATACTTATTGTATCATTTTTAGCTTGTTTATCCTTTATTAATCAATAAAAAACCTTATATAATATTGGAAAAATATCCAAACCTTTAAGTCAATACCTAAAAGCTAGTATTACTTAAGCCTAAAATACATATGGGAATTAAAGAAAAACATTTTTATTGTAATTAATGTCCTTAATTCTTTATTTCTTCATAATAAAGCCTTGTGATTTAAGATAATTTAGAATATCAAAAGTTCTTGTCTAACTAAAGTCAAAAAGCTAACCTAATAAAAAAATGAAAACAATGAGAATTTTGTCTAAATTTCAAGTATATCCAATATATAAAAATTTGGTTAGGCCTAAGACTTGAAAAGAATATTTTTGCTCGTGTTTTATTATAAACCTTTTTTATAAAACACATTTTTTAATTTTAAAGCTACAAAAGCCTCTAATAATGTTTCTAAATACCATACTTTTTAATAAGCCTTTGTCTTTGATGATATAAAAAGAGATGATATAGGCCTACTTTATTATTATCTTATAAAATCAGATAGGTATTCAGGCCTATAATAAGTATTTTTTAAAAAGTATTTTTGTTAGTTTTTTATTATTATATAATTGCATTGCAAAGTTATTTATTTGCAAAACCCTACTTCAAACTTTAAATAGGCTTTTTGCATGCATTTGGCAAGTCATGGGGCCATTACTAAAGTTCTTATTTATACTTATATTATGCTAGCTAGAGTATTAAGATTTTCACTATATAGCTATAGATATGGCTATAGGAAGTTACAGATATAGAGGTTTTTTGGCAAAGCATATGAAAATGATTTATAGAAAGCCAATTGAAACTGTCTATGCTCTTTTATTGCATAACTGCTACTATCTATGCCTTACTCTCAATCCCTCTCATGAGCGTAGCTGCTGAGTGTGCATTCCCCATCTCTGAACTCTTTCTGACAAAACATTGTCTAGCCACATTGTCTAAGCTAGCAATGCTACAATTCAAAAAATTCAAAAAATTCAAATTCAAAGGCAAAGAAAATTAAGCAAAGCGAGATCTCCCAATATATACATTGAAATTAAAAAAAATTAAAATAATTAATGAAGAAAAAAGTTGATTCTGTAATTTTAAGTCACTATTCGCTAACTAGATCAGAGATTTCAATGTACACGGTACACAAAATTTGGTCAAATTACAGGATGTCTCGGGTGCACGTAATCTGACTCATCCGGGAATTAAAATAGATCGGTTAAAACACTTTAAAACAAGTTAAACACATGTAGGTACGCATGTGTACTGTTTTGTCGTTCTTTCTTTAAAGTTTGTTCGCACATCCTTTTGCAGCATATCAATTAATGCTTATTATATTATTCTCAATTGTTACCAAAGTGGTGCTGTTACCGAAATGGCTGTTACCGAAGTGGACTGTTACCTTTTTAAGTCCCTAGGGTCTGCAAAGACTAGGATAGGGTTGCGATATTAGATTTAAGATAAATGGTTTCACTTTTAATGAGAAGCAGTGGCGGTGCAGGGGGGGGGGCAATGGGGCCCTGGGTGACCACAGGTCATTGCCTCAAGGGGAGTGACCACACCACCATCCCCATGGCCCTCCAAAAGACCCTATGGGGCTTTTTCACATTACCAATTCCAGAACCAGAATCGATTCGGATTTTCTAAGGAAAAAAGCAGTATAACTATTTAACTTTGCTGAATGTTTGACTGCCTTACAGCTTCACTTTGCACAATTTTTCACTTTCTTCTTGGCTATTGCCAATGCCATTCAATAATCACAACTTTCAAGCACTTATAGGCCCTATCCCTCTGGTTTAGGAGACAAATTTTTACTTTGCAAATTGGATCTGGTTCTAGAACCAGAAGAAGCAATATGAAAAGGCCTTAGGAAAGGAGGGCAAATGGTCACCCCCTGCTAGGCCTATGCAATTTGCATCAATGATTAAAAATTTTTATTCTTTTTTTAATGTATAAGAATTTTCGTGTTGTACATTCGTTTTATAAGAAGTGTGTCATAATTTGTGTATAATTTTTTACTTTCTTAGAAAATTTGTGTTCTAATTCAAATGTTTTTATTTGTTTAATTATGTATTGGTAGGGGAAGGGGTGACCATCTAATTATTGCCTCCCCCTAACCAGAGATACTGCGCTGCCACTAATAAGAAGAGCTTTTCAATTGCTAGAATCAGGGACTCAAGCAACAAAGACAAATGTTTGACACTACACACACATTGAGGTTAGAATACAAAACATTTGTATTGAAAGTCTGCAAAGGGAGCTCTTAAGTCCTTGGGGTCAAGGACAGTTTAAACAATACATTTATAACAATATACACATTTAACCATGCAGTTATGATGGTAAAGGCTTGAGTTAAAATGAATAAATACAATGGGAAAGCTGCCTAGCATCTGTCACTATCAAACAAAGAAGGCTAGTTTGCAAAGGCTCTTATTGAGAGTTTCTTTCTTAGTTTAGGCATTATTGGGATAAAAAAGGCCATAGTTTATACTCTTGTAGTTTTTCTGCCCTTCTATCTAAGGCAGAGTTCTTAGGTTCTAAACTTAGGTTTTCTTACAATTCTTTGGCTTTGGTATATGTTTTTGCATTATACAATTTCTTAGATTGTAAATCTAGAAGTCTTGTTCTTAAGAATGGTAATGAGTTTTCCTAGTAACTACTAAAGCTTAGATGTCCTTAATAACCAAGGCAAAAGTATTAATCATTCTTTTTAAAGCAAGAATATGTAAAAATGAGTTGAAAGAAGTTAATATTTCCTTGTTGGCAGCCTGTATATTTATAGGGTTTCTTGATATTATGTAAAACACATTTCAAAGACAACATTTTTATAATAAAATAATTCTAATATTTTCAAATTTATGAATTTTTAAGCAATAAAGCCTATTATACATTATATATATGCTATAGTTATGGCCATGTAATTGCAATTACAATCAAATGGAATAAAAAATATTGTTAGCCTAATAAAGGCCCATGTTTAGTATCTTAGCTTTTTATAAAGATCTTAGCTAGCATTGGTTGATGCTAATTTTGTCTACTATATTTTGTCTTATTTATCTTTATTTTTGCTTCATGGTTGGTCTAGGACCTAAGCCAAAGAAACTAAATTTATTAGCAAGGTCAAATAACAAAAAATTAGATTGTCATTGCAGATTGGCATTTTATATTTAGCATTCCAAATTCTGGCCATAATGAATTCAAGCTTGAAGCACAAATACTAAAATAATTAGATTGGCCACTTAGGCACATATACTTCTTAAAGCAGCATTCTATTTTTAGTTGAGTAGCAAAAAAGAATACTTTATTATTATGTTATAAAAACAAAGGCAACTAAAATTACTTTGATAAGTTTAGAAGCCCAAGCTTGCAAGTGTAAATAACTTGCTAATTGGTTCAGCTTTAATATACATTAGAGGCCTAGGCAGTCCATTGAAATGTGCATAGCAGCTTTAGGCTAGAATTCTAAGATAAAAGCAATAAGACTGGAGCAGGGTGGGGTGGTCTAAAAAATGCAGTTAGGGATTTTAATCTAGTGAGGAAAGCCAAAATTGAGCCTTGGCTTTAACATACATTAAAATTCTTCTGTTTAACTTACTACTAACCTGAAAGTAGATGACATGCAAATGTGCTCCAAAAAATACTAGTACTACTATTTTCAATACTAGTACTAGTACTAAAAATACTACTATTTTCAAATATTTTATTTATGAAATTTCCTGCAGTATGATTCTATGTAGTTTTGGAAACCTAAAAGCCACACTATAAAGTCCAGAAAAATCTAGAAATTTAAATAAAACTGTCTGTCAACACCCTAAAAACAATACTATTTTGCAACAAGTGTCCAGATTTTCATTCTTAAATTGCAACTTTTTTGCAAATGACAATATAATTACGCTCATAATTTTCTAAAATCCAGGTGCTAGAGTTCAAAAGTTTTTTATCTGTTAAGGCATGATTGAATAAGCTGCATAAAAAAGTGGCTGCACCCCTCTCAGTTAGAAATTGCAATACAAGTAAACTCCATAATATTTTCATTCTTGTTGCAGTTTTAAATTATAAGCCTAACTACATAGACATCAAGCAATTATTAATTATGGACCTCATTCTGAATGCTCTCCGGGTGCTCACATTTCGCAATGTCTATGGTGGAGCTGCGGCTGCTGCAGACCAGCCAGGGGCAGAGCATCAGTCAGAGGCAACACCAGCTGCTGCCGGCTCTGCCACCATCGACAAGCCGGTTCAGCAGCAGAAACGAACCCGAAAAACTCTTGCTTGCAACGAGCTGACTTTGTCCTCTGAGGTTGAGTTTGGCATTGAAGCCGACGAGAGAAGTCTGGAGGCCTGGCCTTCTGCCACATCTCCGCTTGAGAAGAAAACTGATCTAGAGACTGCTCCCCAGGCTGATCTAGAGACTGCTCCCCAGGCTGATCTAGAGACTGCTCCTCAGGCTGATCTAGAGACTGCTCCTCAGGCTGATCTAGAGATTGCTCCTCAGGCTAATCTAGAGACTGCTCCTCAGGCTGATCTAGAGACTGCTCCTCAGGCTGATCTAGAGACTGCTCCTCAGGCTGATCTAGAGACTGCTCCTCAGGCTGATCTAGTGACTGACACTAAAGAAGCACCACCATTGCAGCAGCTTTATAAAAAGCTTCTTTCAATGGCAAAACCTCGTAAGTATTGTTGTCAAATGAGAGACATTGATAATTGGTTCATTTAGTCATGATTTTACTTACCATTTATTGATTGTTTTCAGTTCGCTGGGACTCAGACGGCTGCTCGCTTATTAACCCGCGGCATCACCCGGCTGAGTCGGCTGTCAGCTTCCAGCTGGTGTGCCCCGGCTCCGGCTACCTCATCAGCGTCACGGTGGGCCAGGAGGCTCCACCGGACGGCCCTCTGTCGGTGGCCTGCGATCCGGCCGTGCCAGAGTTGGCCGCTGTCTGGGAGCGCCTGGCCCAGCCTGGAGCCGCAGCCAGTGCTGACAGCATTGTTGGAGACTGCCTGCTGCCTGCCACGGCTGGTCTGGCTTAGGAAGTGGCTGACCTGTGCGCTGGGGTCTGATGTTCGCTGCAATTGTCAGACTTGACACCGTGTTTTCTAAATTGCTGTATTTTTCTCGTTGTATTTTTATAATTGTTGTTTTGCACAATTAGCTACTTTTCTTATTTATTCAAGTAGTGTGTGTCTCCATTTCCTGGCATTTTTTTTTATATTTATTATTTTTAGCTGCACGTGTTTGATTAATTGTTTTTTTATGTATTTTTATTTGTGCTAATTTTTGTCATCATTATTGTGCTACAACTTTAGTAAATTCGCATTTCTCATGTAGCCAAATTCAATGCAATTTAAACCAGTTTACTTAGTTTTGTTTCAAATAAAAATACAGCAATGGCGATCCCAGCAGCTCGAGGTCTGATCGTGCTTTTTCAAGCATAATAGCATCTTGGGTTATTAATTTCAGTCTTAATTGTTTTCCACCAAACGGTTCTTAAGAGTTGACTTCAACGCACAGAATGAGGGCTAGGATTTATGCCGAAAAATGTGAGAGCCAAGAAGAATGGAATACAAACTTTTGAATAAACTACATTTAGCTTCTCCTTGCAATAACCTCAACAATCCCCCGTGAGCCTTGAAATATCAACAATCCCCCCGTGAGCCTTGACATCTCAACAATCCCCCGTGAGCCTTGACATCTCAACAATCCCCCGTGAGCCTTGACATCTCAACAATCCCCCGTGAGCCTTGACATCTCAACAATCCCCCCGTGAGCCTTGACATCTCAACAATCCCCGCGTGAGCCTTGACATCTCAACAATCCCCCCGTGAGCCTTGACATCTCAACAATCCCCGCGTGAGCCTTGACATCTTAGCAATGCTCCTCATAAGCCTTGAAATCTCAACAAAACCCCCGTCGACCTTGAAATCTCAGCAATTCTTTCACCGCAAGCCTTGAAATTTCAGCAATTCTCCCCAAGAGTCACAGCATTATAGCGATTCCGTCCAAGCCTTGACATCGTAGCGATTCAAAAAAATTTTTTATGTTCGACATGACGCTTCTTTTATGTGTGACGTTTCTTGGAAAATTTTAGGAGGCAGCTAGGCTTTACGGAAAAAATGCACAGAATGAAGTTTTTTTTCAGCACAACTTTTAATTGCTTTCGGTAGGAGGCGGACTCAATGTTCATCTTTTAATGACTGGCCCCTTGATTTTCGACCATAAAGCTTTTCGTTTAGAAAATAAGGATTCCATGTTACTTTTATATCCAATACGTACCTGTCCTATGCCTAATAATAATAGAAAATGGCACAACTGGACTTATGGGTTTTGTTAATCTATTTTATCATTGTGTTACACATTTTACACATTAAACAATAATTGAGCATACTATAGATGCTGACTATTCGCGCACAAAACTGAACTGCTGTACACACAGCATCAGCTGCGCTAATCTCCTTTTGCACAAAAATTGTTTCCTAATTTCCTCAGCTAATTTCCTCCAATGCAGAGCAGCAGCTGAGACCCGATGCAGCTATGGCAAGCCCATGCAGTAGGTCCAGATGCACTTGTGCGGCCGGGGCCAGGGACACCCAGAGCCAGAACTTGGAGCGGCAACTATTCACCAAAACACCAAATATTCAGACAACTATAGATCGACTTCAGTTTTCACACACGAAAAAATGACTGTAAAGTAGGCTTCCGAATTTAAACGAACTTTTGAATGAGATATGGATATGATTATATCTGAATGAGATATGGATATGACTATATCTGAATGAGATATGGATATGACTATATCTGAATGAGATTTGGATATGACTATATCTGAATGATCGATATGGATATGACTATATCTGAATGAGATATGGATATGACTATATCTGAATGAGATATGGATATGACTATATGACTAAAAGCTACGAGCCAAAGTAAACTTAACAACCGATCTGCAATTGCACTTGTCCGGACGAGTTGCTGGTCCAGTCTCTGGATCGGTCTGGGCCTCCTTGACTGGGCCAAACACGGCGCTGTCAACAGACTCGCGAACCACAACCCCCCCCCTCTTTGCAGCTCAGCTGTGTTTGCGCCCCATCCCCAGCCTCCTCATGCGTACACCCCCTTGGGAGTAAGTGCCCAAACGCTGCCCCATCACTTCTTGAGCGCGGGAAAGCAGAGAGCGCCACACAAGCCGTGGTCCCAAATTGCCATGGGTATGGCGAGCAGTACATACAGTAGCCAGAAGTGTGTGACCGCCTCTGTTCACCAACGCATCCAGCCTCTCTAGTATGAGCTGCGTCATCTCATCCGATTAGAGTTCCACTTGGAGAGAGCGAGAGGGACAAGCAGATGCATTGCAGTTTAGCCTCACTGATTCTGCGATTCTTTTGGGCATATTGGGGGCGATTCTGCTGGGGATATTGGGGGCGATTCTGCTGGGGATATTGGGGGCGATTCTGCTGGGGAAGTTGGGGGGGAGGCGATTCTGCTGGGATATTGGAAGGGGAAGATTCTTCTTCTGGGGGGGAAGATTCTGGGGATATTAGAAGGGTCCAGTTCTGAGGGCTGAAGCTGACTGAGAATCTGCAATGCGTCATCAAGCCCGCATGAGCTGCAGACCAATATGCTTGTTCATCTTTATTTTATAAACTGAAAATTCCCATCTGCAACTGTAATTTACTTTCCAACGTCAGGAAGCAGATTGTCCCAACAACGCCACCTCTTTCAATTAAGGTGGCGTCTATTGAAAATGTCTGAGCAGGAAACTATGGGAAAATGAGGAAGTCCAGTTACAACTAGTCAGCCACGGCTGGAACAAAGTGCTTGATATTGTTTTGCCTCCCGTCATTTACGAAATGCCCGGCCGTTACTGAAATGAGTTGGAAGCAAAATGATATTATAACAGGACTTTTTTAGATAAGACAGACACCTGTTAGATAAGACAGGACACCCGTTAGATAAGAAAGACACCCGTTAGATAAGACAGACACCTGTTAGATAAGACAGACACCTGTTAGATAAATCAGACACCTGTTAGATAAGACAGACACCTGTTAGATAAGACAGGACACCTGTTAGATAAGACAGACACCTGTTAGATAAGACAGACACCTGTTAGATAAGACAGGACACCTGTTAGATAAGACAGACACCTGTTAGATAAGACAGACACCTGTTAGATAAGACAGGACACCTGTTAGATAAGACAGGACACCTGTTAGATAAGGCAGACACCTGTTAGATAAGACAGACACCTGTTAGATAAGACAGGACACCTGTTAGATAAGACAGACACCTGTTAGATAAGACAGACAGCTGTTAGATAAGACAGACACCTGTTAGATAAGACAGACACCTGTTAGATAAATCAGACACCTGTTAGATAAGACTGGTACCTGTTAGATAAATCAGACACCTGTTAGATAAGACAGACACCTGTTAGATGAGACAGACACCCGTTAGATAAGACAGACACCCGTTTGATAAGACAGACACCTGTTAGATAAATCAGACACCTGTTAGATAAGACAGGACACCTGTTAGATAAGACAGACACCTGTTAGATAAGACAGACAGCTGTTAGATAAGACAGACACCTGTTAGATAAGACAGACACCTGTTAGATAAATCAGACACCTGTTAGATAAGACTGGTACCTGTTAGATAAATCAGACACCTGTTAGATAAGACAGACACCCGTTAGATGAGACAGACACCCGTTTGATAAGACAGACACCTGTTAGATAAATCAGACACCTGTTAGTTAAGACAGACACCTGTTAGATAAGACAGACAGCTGTTAGATAAGACAGACACCTGTTAGATAAGACAGACACCTGTTAGATAAGACAGACACCTGTTAGATAAATCAGACACCTGTTAGATAAGACTGGTGCCTGTTAGATAAATCAGACACCTGTTAGATAAGACAGACACCTGTTAGATGAGACAGACACCTGTTAGATAAGACAGACACCCGTTAGATAAGACAGACACCCGTTTGATAAGACAGACACCTGTTAGATAAATCAGACACCTGTTAGTTAAGACAAAACACCTGTTAGATAAGACAGACATTGTTAGATAAGACTGGTACCTGTTAGATAAATCAGACACCTGTTAGATAAGACTGTCAGCTGTTAATTTTAAGATAATTAGGTCAATCCGGAACAGTGCATAATCTCACTGTTCAGTGCCCATAGCAAGTGTACTCAAGCTGAAGCTGGCTGCGATTCTCAAGCTCAATCGATACAGCTGCTTCCACTTGCCAAGGAATGTCTCTACGCGGATTGGCGGAGGTCTCCCCAGCGAATCCCCACTACTCATGAGGAAACTAAGAGCTTAAAAATACTCAGAAGCATACTTGCAAATCCTGAAATACTACCGAAACCGCCCCAAAAGCTGTGCCACACTACTAAGCCAGAATTAGCCACGGATTCGACAGCATGGATTTGAGCACAGAAAACTTTTGCAAACCTCTGGATAGCAGCTCGGTGGACTGGGCCGTCGGGCGGTGAGTTGAGCTTTCATATTTGATCAATGATCTCAGGTTGATCAGGTGGGTCAGGCATTCGGATCTCAGGTGGGTCAGGAATTCAGATCTCGGTGGGTCAGGCAGTCGGATCTCAGGTGGGTCAGGAATTCAGATCTCAGGTGGGTCAGGCATTAGGATCTCATGTGAGTCAGGCATTCGGATCCCAGGTGGGTCAGGCATTCGGATCTCAGGTGGGTCAGGCATTTTAATTTCAGGTGGGTCGGGCATTCGGATCTCAGGTGGGTCAGGCATTCGGATCCCAGGTGGGTCAGGCATTCGGATCCCAGGTGGGTCAGGCATTCGGATCTCAGGTGGGTCAGGCATTTTAATTTCAGGTGGGTCGGGCATTCGGATCTCAGGTGGGTCGGGCATTCGGATCCCAGGTGGGTCAGGCATTCGGATCCCAGGTGGCTTAGGCCTTCAAATCTCTCGGCAGCCAATGTCAAACTCAAGGGGATTCAGACGGATTCATCCCATTCTCAATTAATTTCTTTAGCGAGGAACTTCCGGCGGAAATGCGGCGCGACGGCGACGGCTGCAACATCTGGTCGGTGCTGAAGAATTGCATCGGAAAAGTGAGAAGGAAATGAAATCTTTTATTGGTCTAATTAGATCTGTACGTCCACTTTCACCCTCTCATCCTGTTCGATTCTACCTCTCCATCTCCATCTTCTCAGGAGCTCAGCCGCGTCTCCATCCCCGTCGGTTTCAACGAGCCGCTGTCGTTTCTGCAGCGGCTTAGCGAGCAGCTGGAGCACTCGCACCTGCTGTACCTGGCCGAGAGGTGCGACAGCGCGGTCGGCCGACTGGAGGTGAAGCTCCAATCCACTATGCTAAAAATAGCGCTCTCTAAATTTATATCCGGAAAATTTTCCAGAACTATCCGTGGGGAAATTCCATGGCAGGCGGGCCCAAATTAATCGGAATTTTCCAGAACTATCCGTGGGGAATTTCCATTAGGACCTCCAACGATATACCTCGGAATTTTCCATTCGGAATTTTACTGAACCCTTGATATCTGGGGAAGTTCCGTCACCAAGGAATCCGATTGAAACCAAAATAAGCAGGCAACTTCATTGCTGATTACTGCAAAACTTGAACTAAATCATTTTGATCACCCTGCGTGTGCATCTCCTCGGCACTCGGGACCTGTGGACAAAGGAAAGCTCTGCAGAAGCTCACTGACATTTTCTCTCTTCTGATCCTGTACTTTTGCATCGTTTACACAGGCAGCTGATTCTGCTTCTGCAACTCTTGCTCCCAGCGGCAAGCTTATTACAGTCATAAATCTTTTCCTTGCCGTTTCCCCTTTCATCTGGGCTGTAACGGTTCGCCTCAGATCAGCATGGAAGTAGCGATGTGGCAGAACACGTCACAACAGGGCGGCCCAAGTTCTAACAGTGCACTGCAGCGCGATCGATGGACCAATGCTTGCAGTTTTTAAATAATTGTTCTTTTTGCAGCTGATTTCTGCTTTCACTGTGGCCTGCGCGTCGAGCAACTGGGGCCGGATTTGGAAACCGTTTAATCCGCTGCTGGGGGAGACCTTCGAGCTCGATCGGTGAGTACTCGGCTGCATCTGCCTTGCTGCTCTGCACATCTGTGCAGCTGTGGGCTGGCGTCGGATGCAGTACGGAGACAGACAGACAGACAGACAGACAGACAGACAGACAGACAGACAGACAGACAGACAGACAGACAGACAGACAGACAGACAGACAGACAGACAGACAGACAGACAGGCAGACAGACAGACAGACAGACAGACAGACAGACAGACACAGACAGACAGACAGACAAACAGGACCAGTGCTGCAGGATTAAAAAACGAACAGCCTAATCCGCCAATCCCCTCATTGTTTTTGCTCTTTCGTGCCAGCCGGAATTATCCACTGTTGGCAAATCTTCCAGTCTCCATGGCAACGGCACGATAGCGGAACTGACGCGGAGAATGGAATTGAAAAATCCCAGAATCCCGGTTCCCAGAATCCCGAATCCTATTGAGCTAATCGGCTTTGGCCCGGCAGAGTGATGAAGCCTTTAGGAACTGAAAAAATGGGGGATCAGAGATTGCGCGGCGTCCCCCGCCCGGTACCTGCCGCTCCCTGCAGGTACGCAGGGATGGGGGGTAGCTAGAGCGGCTCAAGTATCCCCATCCTTTTTGAAAGCAGGCTGAATGAGACTGCAGATGGGAAGGTGAAAAGCCCACTTGCTCAGGGTGAGATTCTGTCAGACTCCTCCAAGCCTCATCTTTTGCGCCGTTATCTGAGCCAGCGACTGGATCTGCACATCTGCATCAGTTTCCTTTGTCTCAGGCCAGAGTTCAGGCCACGCCCAGCTCTCGGACTGATCTGCATGTAGCTTCACTGTCGCAATACTGTGCTAACATAGCAGTAATGGCTTTTGTGGTGCAAGTGCTCACATATGTGGATATTTGTTGCATCAGTTGCTCTAAGTTTTGGTTGCAAAAATCGAGGGAGTTGACCGTGAGTGCATAATCACTGTGAGTGCATAGTCACCGTGAGTTCAGTCTCAATCTGTATCCTGTTTAATGTTTCAGCCGAAAATGCCATTATCCGAGACCTGTTTACCAAATTACCATACAATTAAGCATATAATTATGTGGTCATATTTATGCTGTCTTGTCGCTCATTATTTATTAATTTATGAGGGCTCCAGAAAAACTTCGTACTTTTCTTATCTATTCTTATCTTATCTTTTCTTAGTTATGAACTTCGAGCAGCTTGAGCAGTCAACGGAACAAGGATAATGTGGCCTTTCAGCTTCTGATGCAGTGGGAGTCAAGGCTCTGACGACCAAGTCAAATGCTCTCTTGTAAACTATGAAGATAACGGCTTAGCGAAGAAATCTGTATGGATTATCACTCCGAATCGCGCTGAACTCTGTAGCTATCACATTTATCTACATGTGCTTCACCTATCAGCAACCGATCCAACTCACAGCCTCTCACTGCCCACTCACAGCCTCTCACTGCCCACTCACAACCTCTCACTGCCCACTCACGGCCTCTCACTGCCCACTCACAACCTCTCACTGCCCACTCACGGCCTCTTACTGCCCATTCACAGCCCTCTCACAACCCATTCACAGCCCACTCACAGCCATTCACAGCCACTCACAGCCCATTCACAGCCCACTCACAGCCTACTAACTGCCCACTTACAGCCTGCTCACACCCTACTCACAGCATATTCACAGCCCACTCACAACCCCTCACAGCCCACTCGCAGGCGCTGTAAATGAGCCAATCCGGGTATTTCCTCACCCCGTCTGCGCCCACGCAGCAGCCACCCGAGCTCCGCATCACTGTTCCGTTTATAATGGGCAAATAAAGCCAAAAAACAGAGCACGAAACAATGCCACTCCTTATAGATGGCTTCTGTTACTTCTAAAAATTTTACGACTGCCATCTCAAGCGTAAACAATCCCCTCTGAAAATAGCTTGTTTACGCCCTTGTGCCAATTGCAACCTTTTTCCCATATTTTTTAAATTGAAAATTTTCAACTGAACGCATTTGTTCTAAATTTACCATTGGGATCCATTGAAAAAAGCACGCAGTTGCCATTGCTTGTCAGTTAATTGTTTTTTATTTGCTCCTCTTTTATTGGCTAGCTAAAATCAAGCACTAGAATGACCTTGGGAATCACCCCTGCTGCTATTGGCTCAGAGCAGTCACGTGATTAAACTTGGTTTCCTAGTTTTCCATTAGAAACGATGGACATAAAAATCGTTCTGGCCAGACCTCTTGTTTCTATTTTTAGAAGCAAGGACCGGGGATTCCGCATGGTTTGCGAGCAAGTTTGCCACCATCCGCCAATCAGCGCCTTCCACGCGGAGGCCACCGATGGCTCGTGGATTTTCCACGGCAGCGTGAATCCCAAGTTGACATTCTGGGGCAAGTCAATTGAAATTGAGCCCCGCGGCGACCTGACCTTGGAATTTCCGCGACGTCAAGAGGTCTTCACCTGGCGTAACGTGTCCTGCAAAATACACAACGTCATAGTTGGCAAGATGTGGATTGAAAGCGTGAGAAGCCGCTAAGTAATAATTAATATTATTATATGGGGAAGTTAAGTTAAGCGACGCGCTGTGGTAATCCTGATCTCAGCAGCTCCCCCATCTCGGACCCCGCCATTCCCAGTTCGGCAACAGCGTCATCCTGAGCCACAGCAACGGCTGCCGAGCCGAGCTGAACTGGCACCTGGCCTCCTGGCGCAATCCCGAGCATCACCGGGTCGACGGGTACATTTTGGACTCGAGCAAGACTCGACTCCGGGCTCTCTACGGAAAATGGGTCGACGGATTTTACAGGTAAAAAGTATTTCACAAGCTCGAACTTTCTACAAATACTTTGAGCTTTGGTGCTTCTGAAGCCGACCCACCGTCCGGAGTCTTCCTAGTCGCAATCTGATTGGCTGGGACAGCGTATAAGGGGTGGTCGACTGCCTTGAACCCCGAGGCCGTCGCTGATTGGTTCATAGAACTGTTGACTAAGAGAAAAAAAACCAACGTCCTTTAGCCAATCAGATTCCATTAGTTAATTTTTCGAAGTCAATTATTGCTATAAATAGTGTGGAAAGTCGGTAAGAGAGTGCCATAAATATTTTAATAATAGATTTTGGCGAGACTTTATTAGCTTGCAAGTTTTGCTGCTAAAAACATTATACACTCGTATATATTTCTTGTTGACTTACTCGTCAGAATAAGGTTGCATTTCTGAGTATTTCCTGGTTTGAACTCTCATGTAAACAGCTATCAGCAGCTGGAGCAGTGTTCGTGGAGAGTCAAATCCTCTTCTGGACAAGGTTGGGGCAGATCAAAGAGACTGCGAAAGCGTGTGCTTCGCTTTGATTTCTTTAATTAGACAGCCATTTACCTGTTGCTAGCGAGATTTCTGCAAATGCTCCACAAACGATCCATCTCTCAAATCAAAGATGCCTTTGAAATTTAATCGTGGTGTAAATCTGGCATAAATTTCGGATGTGCCCGGTGCCAGCGGCCTTTGAATTCCTGAGCCACCTGTTATTCCCCGCCCCCGTTTTCTCTTTTGTGCATCAGGTGCTGAAATTAGGATTAGCAGTTAAGATGGACGCACTAATTGGCGAAAAAATATGCGGGCTGTTCCAATCCAATTTCAGTAATTGCTTTCTTAGCCTTGGCTGGGCATCTGTGTGCTGTGTTGGAAAGACTTGGTGGATAGGTAGGTAGGTAGGTAGGTAGGTAGATAGGTAGGTAGGTTGATAGGTAGGTAGGTAGATAGGTAGGTAGGTAGGTAGATAGGTAGGTAGGTAAGGTAGATAGGTAGGTAGGTGGGTAGGTAGGTAGGTAGGTAGGTTGATAGGTAGATAGGTAGGTAGGTAGATAGGTAGGTAGGTAGATAGGTAGGTAGGTAGGTAGATAGGTAGGTAGGTAAGGTAGATAGGTAGGTAGGTGGGTAGGTAGGTAGGTAGGTAGGTAGGTAGGTGGGTAGGTGGGTAGCTAGGTAGGTAGGTAGGTAGGTAGATAAGTAGATAAGGTAGGTTGATAGGTAGGTAGGTAGATGGGTAGGTAGGTAGGTAGGTAGGTAGGTAGGTAGCCATGAAGAAGGCTGTTTTCACTAGGAAAAAAAGGCAACATTGTATCAAATTTTCGCACGTGACGGTCCATCTGCCATTCTAATCGATCTGACACATTTTCTTCTGCTTATAGAAGTCTTGTTCTGGCATTCCCTCCAGTAATCTGTTTGCCTCTAGCGGCTCCGATACAGTGCTCAATATGTCAAGTTTTCTGTCAGAGGCCTGTCGCATATTGTTAGTATCAGAAATGCAGCTGGTTTCTCAATTCGTATTCTTGCTTTTGGCTTCTTGTAGCCGTGCCCGACGCGAATGAAAATTTGAAACACCGACAATAACTTGCGCGTCCCCGCAGCATCCCCGTGGAGTCGTGGAAGGCGCACAAGAGCACCGCGTCGATGCCGCTGTCCCGAAGCAGGAAGTGCAACTCGCCATCAACAGCTGCCAGCCTCGCCAGCCTCAAGTCTCGATCGGACAAGCAGCAGCAGCAGCAGAAGATGCGGTCAGGCGGCTCCAAGTCCATCAGCTTCAGCTACCAGTTCGGCGTCCTTCGTCGCCGAAACAACGACGACAGCTGCGGCAGCAGCGGCAGCATCAACGGAGGACGTCGCGGTGGCAGCGGCGGAGGCGGCGGCGTTTGCATCGACGGCAGCGACAACGAGGATGATTTCGTCGACAGCGGCAGCAGCGACCTCGGCTTGGTGGGCCAAACTGAGCTGTGGCGCTGCCAGCCGCGGCCATCGAGCAGCGGCAGGTTCTACGGGTTCACCCGCTTCGCCATGCAGCTGAACGACGACGCCGGCGACGACTGCGCGCTGCCGCCAACGGATTGTCGTCGGATTCGTGCCGACATCCGGGCTCTGGAGGCTGGCGACGCCGACACGGCGCAGTCGGTCAAGTCTCGACTAGAAGAGTGGCAGCGTCTGCGCCTTCAGCAGCAGCGTCAGCAGCAGAAATCGACTTCAGCGTCTGCTTCTGCTGGCGATTCGTCATCGTCAGAGGCTGGCGGTGGTGTCTGGTTCCGGCGCTGGCGAAATCCATACACAAAGCGGGATGACGACTGGCAGTTCACGGGCGAGTACTGGACCCGGGACTGGGCCCGCTGCCCGCTCGTCTGCCCGGACTCAGCGCCCTGATGCCTGCGGGTATGCAGGGACCACTGTAAGAGGACGTTTATTTAACGGTGAAGCATCCACTCCCGTCTGAATGATCAGTAGATCTTGGCCATGCAGCAAAACTCTTAACCCAGCAACTTGTCTTGCGTAGCCATCGTCGAGACAGACAGCAAAAAATGCAAAATGTACTCGTGAAACCTCAGAATTACTTGGTCTGCTTTTTCTCGGAATCAGGCGGCATCCTTGTGTCCCTGTACTGTTTCCCTGTCCCTGTCTGTGTCACGAATTTATGCAAATCCTACTGATCCAGATCCTACTCCTTCTCCTACTTCTACTACTCCTATACTCCTTCTCCTACTCCTTCTCCTACTCCTACTCCTACTCCTACTCCTTCTCCTACTCCTACTCCTTCTCCTACTCCTTCTCCTACTCCTTCTACTACTCCTACTCCTTCTCCTACTCCTACTCCTTCTCCTACTCCTACTCCTTCTCCTACTCCTACTCCTTCTCCTACTCCTACTCCTTCTCCTACTCCTACTTCTTCTCCTCCTACTCCTTCTCCTACTCCTACTCCTACTCCTTCTCCTACTCCTACTTCTTCTCCTCCTACTCCTTCTCCTACTTCTACTCCTAATCCTACTCCTTCTACTACTCCTACTCCTTCTCCTTCTCCTACTCCTTCTCCTTCTCCTACTTCTACTCCTAATCCTACTCCTTCTACTACTCCTATTCCTACTCCTACTCCTTCTCCTACTCCTACTCCTACTCCTTCTCCTACTCCTACTCCTACTCCTACTCCTTCTCCTACTCCTTCTCCTACTCCTACTCCTACTCCTACTCCTTCTCCTACTCCTACTCCTACTCCTACTCCTTCTCCTACTCCTACTCCTTCTCCTACTCCTACTCCTACTCCTACTCCTTCTCCTACTCCTTCTCCTACTCCTTCTCTTTCTCCACAGGGCGTCGGGGAGCGACTTCAGTATATCCGATCAAGGTACTGACTAGGCTGTTATCATACAAATTATCATGTTCTGTCATGTACTGTCCCAATTAATGCCTGCCAGAAAAGTGTCGTGCATATTTTTCAATGAAAATTACAAATCTATGTAAAAGTACTTTGCTGCGTTGTTGGGCTGCTTTTCTCGTGCGATTGCTTCAAAGTACAAGCTATTTTTGGTTTTCTATTTTGATTAAAAATTTTACACTCGTATGCACCTTTTGGTGCTCCGAAATACGAGTACTTATGTGCATATACATTTATCCGCTTTGTCTTGTGCTTGCCTCCTTACATGAGAAGTAAGATTTATTGAGCTGTATGGACACATGGAAATTTAGTTATGCTACGCTTGTATTTATGCTGTAAGTGGTCCTTGGATATGTACAAAAATGTCGTCTGTTCCGAACTACAAATGTCTCTACAACCCAAATTCCAAGTGTCTCTGTTACAGAACAATTTTTACCCAACCTGTAACCGAATTGTACATGCATGTGTATCAGGCCGAACTGAAACGGCCGCGCCGCGAGCGCGGCTGTTACCTAACTGTCTGTTTACCACATTGTCCCACATTGTCTAATTAAGCTAGCAAAATGTTTAATTTGACTGCATAAAAAGTACAAGATACTATATATAAATTAAGTGCACCGCAACCGACTTCTTCGAATGTATTGGTGCTACGCCGAGAGGTACGATTTGCGATACAATACTTACTCTTTCCTTGTTGTTATTTCTTTCTCTTTGTTAATTTGATATTGTTTTGTTCTTTGTCTTTCTAGATCTTTAAATTTTGTGTATGGCTTGATTATATAATTCGCTTTTTAAGCAATTAATTAATTTGATGAATATGTGTGTTTTAAGCGTTTTAAAATATATATAGTAGCTTGTACGTCTGCTGTTACCGCTTTAAGTGAAAAAATTGTTGTCTTTTTTGGCTTACATATAGCTAATTAATTTATTAGCACAGTTTATAACTACGAGCATCATAACTCGATAATAATTACTGCATGTACGTGTACATGTATGTCGTGTATAAAAATGTTTTTGATTAAAAGCAAAATTGCATCAAGAGCACTCAGATTTCATATAAAAAATAATGCCAGATTTTTCCTCAGAGCAGTACTTGTACATTTAACATCTATTTCACACGTTGTGAAGTGTGTAGTGGTTCATGTACGTATGTATATCTACAAATGTTATGTAGGTTAATATCACGGCATACATGTGAAAGTAATACCATGTAAGAGAAGTTAGGCCTATTGTTCACCACTATGCTAAAGCAACTTTTCCAGTACCTAAAAACCTAATAGTCATAAATAGGAAAACTTACTGCCTCTGGATTTTCTCTTCCCTTTGATTCTCTTTGATGTCCAAAGAAAATATTCATAATATAAGAAAATTTTTGACGAGGTTCTCGCGTGAACTTATTCTTCGCATTAATTTGAAAGTTAACGCGTGACGGAAATGGTTTTTACAACAAGAGACAACGTCTATATTACAATATGAGGTAGCCCTCTAGAACGTTTATTAGACCTATTTTTCGATTTATTACATTTTTTTAATTGTACCATATAACCATTGGCATCCAGGCATTGTGGCATTGGCATAGACATAAAGCGAAAGGCATACATGTGATTGTGATGTAATCTGCTAATCCAGAATCCCAAAAACAAAACTAAAAGCACCTAGTTGCCAATATGTAAAATGCAAGACAAGAAGCCTAGGCCTAGGAATAGTTGGATAAGGAACCTCTCTAAATATAAATATCTAAAGTAGTATTATTGGCCATCTTATTGCCAATTGCCATGAGTTCCTTCTTACTACAACTACAGTTGCCTTTCAACCCCTTTGGGCTTGGAGGCATGGATCAGAATAATGGGAAAAGTTTAAAGATTCTAAGAAGGTAAAACAATATTGTGCTAGACTTATTAATAGTTTTAAATCATAATTTAAATATATTTGGCCTATTTCAATCAGTCTATTTGATAGGATATATCATATATTATAGGTCTATTTGCAAAAGTAAGTTTTTATTATACTAGATTCATTTATTATCTATATTATTTCATTTATTATCTAACTTATTAGGCCTACATATCATTATATCTTTCATTTTGAATCATAATGTAATAATCGTATCATAATTAATCCTATTTTTTTCCTAGGCCTTGAAAAATCTTCTATTTTATTTTAATTTAAGCTCAAATTTTCAACTAAAAAGCATAATTCAAATGTTTAATATTTTTAGGCTTTAAATAGTCATGGAAGATACTATCAACAAAAGGTATATTTTAAATTAATATTTTTCATTTATACCTATTAACAATATAAATCATTGTCATTTTATGACCCCTAGTGTAAAGTTACTAAAATTATGGAACTAAAAAAATTTCTTCTTATTCCAATACTGATGGCAATCCTTGCCTACTTGTTATATGAGCCAGTGCCAGACTATGTGCAGGATTGGCATTCTGTTGCTATTAAAAATTGTATTGGAAAGCTCTGTCATTTTATTGTAAGTATTTTCAGCTTTATTTTTATTTATATCATTTAAGCTATCATTGTTTTTTTAGATTCTTGAGTGGGCTATTACCCATTAGGCTTTTTAGTATCTGCTATCTTTTCTCTTAAATGTCTATCAATGGCTGCTATCTTCTTTCTCAAATGTCTATCAATGATTGCTACCCTCTCCCTCAGGTGTTCTTCAGTGACTGCCACCCTCTCCCTCAGGTGTTCTTCAGTGACTGCCACCCTCTCCCTCAGGTGTTCTTCAGTGACTGCCACCCTCTCCCTCAGGTGTTCTTCAGTGACTGCCACCCTCTCCCTCAGGTGTTCTTCAGTGACTGCCACCCTCTCCCTCAAGTGTTCTTCGGTGACTGCCCCCCTCTCCCTCAGGTGTTCTTCAGTGACTGCCACCCTCTCCCTTAGGGGTCAATCAGTAGCTGCTACCCTCTCCTTCAGATGTCAATCAGTAGCTGCTACCCTCTCCTTCAGATGTCAATCAGTAGCTGCTACCCTCTCCTTCAGATGTCAATCAGTAGCTGCCACCCTCTCCCTTAGGTTGTTCTTCAGTGACTGCCCCCCTCTCCCTCAGGTGTTCTTCAGTGACTGCCACCCTCTCCCTCAGGTGTTCTTCAGTGACTGCCACCCTCTCCCTCAGGTGTTCTTCAGTGACTGCCACCCTCTCCCTCAGGTGTTCTTCAGTGACTGCCACCCTCTCCCTCAGGTGTTCTTCAGTGACTGCCACCCTCTCCCTCAGGTGTTCTTCAGTGACTGCCACCCTCTCCCTCAGGTGTTCTTCAGTGACTGCCACCCTCTCCCTCAGTTGTTCTTCAGTTACTGCCACCCTCTCCCTCAGGTGTTCTTCAGTGACTGCCCCCTTCTCCCTCAGGTGTTTTTCAGTGACTGCCCCCCTCTCCCTCAGGTGTTCTTCAGTGACTGCCCCCCTCTCCCTCAGGTGTTCTTCAGTGACTGCCACCCTCTCCCTCAGTTGTTCTTCAGTGACTGCCACCCTCTCCCTCAGGTGTTCTTCAGTGACTGCCACCCTCTCCCTCAGGTGTTCTTCAGTGACTGCCACCCTCTCCCTCAGGTGTTCTTCAGTGACTGCCCCCCTCTCCCTCAGGTGTTCTTCAGTGACTACTTACCCTCTCCTTCAGGGGATCCTTCAAACTCCATGAAGTACTTATTGTACTTGAATAGCTACCCTAATCAGCTGTGCTGGATCTTTCCCAGGGCTCAGCGCTCTCACTCACCGGGCTGTGGGAGGCGCCGCATGTCCAGCTGCAGCGCCTGGCCGACTTGGCGTTGCTGACGCCTGCACTGCCGGCCAACAGCAGCCGCCTGACCGTGACCGAAGCCCGGTTTGCCGATTCTCGAGCGCTGGTTTTCAGACCGGCCGGAGCCAGGGCGGGCGGACCCGGCCTGGTGTGGATTCACGGCGGCGGCTGGGTGTTCGGCTCGCCAGATGCTTCGGCCGGTTTTGTGACCAGATTGGCAATGAGAATCAACATCACTGCGGTGGCTATTGAGTGAGTGGGTTGAGCTGCCGGTTTTGTGACCAGATTGGCAATGAGAATCAACATCACTGCGGTGGCTATTAAGTGAGTGGGTTGAGCTGCCGGTTTTGTGACCAGATTGGCAATGAGAATCAACATCACTGCGGTGGCTATTGAGTGAGTGGGTGAGCTGCCGGTTTTGTGACCAGATTGGCAATGAGAATCAACATCACTGCGGTGGCTATTGAGTGAGTGGGTGAGCTGCCGGTTTTGTGACCAGATTGGCAATGAGAATCAACATCACTGCGGTGGCTATAGAGTGAGTGGGTGAGCTGCCGGTTTTGTGACCAGATTGGCAATGAGAATCAACATCACTGCGGTGGCTATTGAGTGAGTGGGTGAGCTGCCGGTTTTGTGACCAGATTGGCAATGAGAATCAACATCACTGCGGTGGCTATTGAGTGAGTGGGTGAGCTGCCGGTTTTGTGACCAGATTGGCAATGAGAATCAACATCACTGCGGTGGCTATTGAGTGAGTGGGTGAGCTGCCGGTTTTGTGACCAGATTGGCAATGAGAATCAACATCACTGCGGTGGCTATTGAGTGAGTGGGTGAGCTGCCGGTTTTGTGACCAGATTGGCAATGAGAATCAACATCACTGCGGTGGCTATTGAGTGAGTGGGTGAGGTACCAGTTTTGAGTGAGTCAGTCAGTCACTAGTGCATCACGTAAACTGTAGAATCGTAAGAGTTGCGAAAAAGTTGTTGACGTAGTACTAATTAGATGACGAGGCATTTCGCCTTAAAAATAGAGTTTAGATACTCCTGCCGTTTACCCATAATTACCTTAATTTTTGCTTACCTTAGGTTTCTTTCATAGCTAAGTCTAGTTTAGTCAGTATAGTCACTCAAGTAGACTAAATAGAGTTGTTATAAATGCGAAATGCGATTCTAAAGATTTGTGAACTATTCTGGTTCTTAGCTCGTAATTTATGCCGAAAACATGAGGTCATGTGACCCCTACATCATCTCTGTCAATGAACTCAAAGCTCATTAATCTCCTTCATCAGGTATCGCCGGGCCCCTGAGCACCCGTTCCCAGCTGCCTTTGATGACTGCCTCGCCGCAGTTCGCTCCATCCTAGCCAACGCCAGCTCAGTGCTGGGCGTTAATCCGCACCGGATTATGCTTGGCGGGGACAGCGCAGGCGGGCAACTGGCCGCCTCGGTTACTCAGGCGCTGGCCAAGGCTGAGGACCAGCTGACCCCGCGTCTCCAGCTGCTGGTGTACCCCATCACCCAGCTGGCCAACTTCAGGACCCAGTCCCACCGGGAGAGCTACAGATCGCCGCTGCTTGAGGGCAGTCAGGTGGCCCGGAGTGCCAGCATGTACCTGACTGGCAGCATTCGGCACTGGCGTTCCGTCATTGGGAACGGGCATGCCAGCAAGTCCGTGCGGGCCGTCTATACCGAAAGAGTAAGTACTAATTATAGGATTTAGTTCTATCATTATATTGCTTCTTGATCACGAATTTGTCTATATAGCTTCACCTGAAACCCAAAGGTCACTCTATCATCATTCCAGGTGACCTGAACTCTTAAAGTTTATCTGAGGTCTCATCAGTCACCTGAAATCCCCATGGCCCATCTGAGGTCTCATGAGTTACCTGAAATCCCCATGGTTCATCTCAGGTCACTGGGGTCACCTAAACTCACATAGTTCATCTAAGGTCACTGGGGTCACATGAACTCACATAGTTCATCTAAGGTCACTGGGGTCACATGAACTCACATAGTTCATCAAAGGTCACTGGGGTCACCTGAACTCACATCGTTCATCTACGGTCACTGGGGTCACATGAACTCACATAGTTCATCTCAGGTCACTGGGGTCACCTGAACTCACATCGTTCATCTACGGTCACTGGGGTCACATGAACTCACATAGTTCATCTCAGGTCACTGGGGTCACCTGAACTCACATCGTTCATCTAAGGTCACGGGGTCACCTAAACTCACATAGTTCATGTAAGGTCACTGGGGTCACCTAAACTCACATAGTTCATCTAAGGTCACTGGGGCACATGAACTCACATAGTTCATCTAAGGTCACTGGGGTCACATGAACTCACATAGTTCATCTAAGGTCACTGGGGTCACCTGAACTCACATCGTTCATCTACTCGTAAGGTCACTGGGGTCATCAGCTGACCAGTCCAATCATCGCATATCAATGCCTCACCCCGATCCCGCAGCTCGGCGAGTCCATGCCGCCAGAATCCTCCCACGCAGACGCGACCCTGGCAGCTAAACTGGAGAAGCTTCTCATCGATCCGCGAGTGTCGCCTCTGCTGACGCCCAGCATCGATCCGCTGCGGCTGCCGCCCGCCTACATCGTGGCCTGCCAGCACGATCCATTGAGAAGCGACGCCCATCTGTATTCTCAACGGCTGGAGAAGTCGGGAGTTCGAGTCTACTATAAGTACTATCCGTGCTATCACGGCTGCCTGACGGAGGACAAGGATGCCAAAAGGATTGTGGACGATATGGCTGTGTTCTTTAATAGCAATGCCATGCTCTGAGATTCGTACAAGATGGGGTGAGATTCTTGCAAGATGGGGTGAGATTCGTACAAGATGGGGTGAGATTCTTACAAGATGGGGTGAGATTCTTGCAAGATGGGTGGAGATTCGTAAAGATGGAGTGAGATTCCTACAATATGGGGTGAGATTCGTACAAGATGGGGTGAGATTCGTGGAATATGGGGTGAGATTCGTACAATATGGGGTGAGATTTGTACAATATGGGGTGAGATTCTTACAATATAGGATGAGATTCGTACAATATGGGGTGAGATTTGTACAATATGGGATGAGATTCGTACAAGATGGGGTTAGATTCGTACAGATAAGGTGAGACTCGTACAAGTTGGGCTGAGATTCGTACAATCTAGGCTGAGATTCGTACAATCTAGGCTGATATTCGTAGCACATGGGTTGAGAGAATCGTACATGATGTAGTTAGTTTGGTAAAAGATTAAGGGAGATATCTTGCGACGAGGCGACGAGGTTTTTAAGGTAACAAAAATTGTAAAATACTTTGTAGTACTATCTTTTTCCTTATAATAAGTCAGTCGCCCTTTTTTAACGCCCCCTACTTATTTTTGTATTGCTTGCTTGTTATTTTATCAATATTTCATTATACACTACTTCAAGAAGTAGACCAATTTGCGCATTGTCTAACATTTTGCATTGTCATTAATTTTGTACGTACGCACTTTCGGTGCTAACAAAACCCAGTGTAGTTTTTGTGACTGTTTACTCCAACTTTTGCACCGCCGCAATTTGATAAGCCAGCATCCCCCCCCCCGAGTCCGCTTGTACTTTTGTTCATAACTTGTTATTCTCTTGTTCGTCTTTTTACTTAATCTTTATCGGTTAGGCTTTACCGATAAATGACTGGTTTTACTGAATACATTTAGCAATTCTACTTGTACAAAGAGATATGCAAGACATTGTGCTTTTAGTTGGAGTCCGTTATTTTTTATTCATTCTGTCGCAACGTCAATTACTTGGGCAAACTGAGTCAGGCATTTGCTGTGAGTTGAGTGTTGAGTCACAGTGTGGGTCAGGTATTGAGGAATAATGTTGGTCAGATAATAGGTCATAGTGGGTCATAATGTTGGTCAAGTATTGGGTCATACATTTATTGTTGGTCAGGTTGGTCATACATGTAATGCATAGTGTTGGTCAGGTATTTGGTCATACATTTAAAGTTGTCAGGTATTGGGTCATTACATGTATATACATGTAGTGTTGGTCAGGTATTGGGTCATACATTTATTGTTGGTCAGGTTGGTCATACATGTAATGCATAGTGTTGGTCAGGTATTTGGTCATACATTAAGAGTTGGTCAGGTATTTGGTCGTACATTTAAAGTTGTCAGGTATTGGGTCATTACATGTATATACATGTAGTGTTGGTCAGGTATTTTATTAGTGTTTGTCATACATGTACATGTTAGATTAGTGACATTGGCTCAGGCACTTAGCAGGGCAAACAGCAATTCATTCCCCGAAGCTCAAATGGAGTTAGTTCTATAAGGCATATAGAATATTTTGAGTTTTGCATTGTCATCAAGGTGTTATGAGGTAGCGAACGCCTACTTATTGCCCTTACGGCACTCTACTGCCAACCAGTCCACTTGAATTGGATAGATGGTCGCTCTTGTAATTAGAGCAAAATCTGCTTTTGTGTGTCTGCAGTTTGCCTTCGAACTGCAATGGCCGCGTTAGCAAACAGGACAGTGGAGGGGGCAGCTGGGGCCGTTCACTGCGCCTCTCGCTCTTGCTGTTGATGAGATGTTTCTTACAAGCAGATGCCTACTAAAATGCATGCGCACTATTCTGCAGCTTTGAGTAGGTCACTCCACCTCTACTCTGGCCTCTTCATTGCTCTGCCGTGGACTCGAAACTCGAAAGCAAACTGGAATTTCACCCGAATGCTCTCAATGTGCCTCTCTCTCTCTCTCTGCCCAACACAGGGAGAGAGAATCTGCATAGTTTTACAAATTGTTTACCTAGCTAAACCTGCCAGTTAAAAGAATGAAAGCAGGCCGTCAGCGCTATACCGAGAAAGCGTCTTCAGAGTGACTTCCAATTCCATCTTCTGGTGCCTAAATTCTCGATTCGGCCTGGTGAATGACATGCAGGAGTCGCTGGATGTTAGCAAACTTTTTGGTGAGCAGTTCTCGAAATATGATTTCTCACCGGTTATCTCCATGTACATGTAATGTACTTCTCTATCTCCGTGTCTCTCCCTCTCTTATCTCCCCCTCTCTCCCTCTCTTATCCCCGTCTCTCCCTCTCTTATCTCCCTGCCTCTCCCTCTCTTATCCCCCGTCTCTCCCTCTCTTATCTCCCTGCCTCTCCCTCTCTTATCCCCCGTCTCTCCCTCTCTTATCTCCCTGCCTCTCCCTCTCTTATCCCCCGTCTCTCCCTCTCTTATCTCCCTGCCTCTCCCTCTCTTATCCCCCGTCTCTCCCTCTCTTATCTCCCTGCCTCTCCCTCTCTTATCCCCCGTCTCTCCCTCTCTTATCTCCCTGCCTCTCCCTCTCTTATCTCCCTGTCTCTCCCTCTCTTATCCCCCGTCTCTCCCTCTCTTATCTCCCTGCCTCTCCCTCTCTTATCCCCCGTCTCTCCCTCTCTTATCTCCCTGCCTCTCCCTCTCTTATCCCCCGTCTCTCCCTCTCTTATCTCCCTGCCTCTCCCTCTCTTATCCCCCGTCTCTCCCTCTCTTATCTCCCTGCCTCTCCCTCTCTTATCCCCCGTCTCTCCCTCTCTTATCTCCCTGCCTCTCCCTCTCTTATCCCCCGTCTCTCCCTCTCTTATCTCCCTGCCTCTCCCTCTCTTATCCCCCGTCTCTCCCTCTCTTATCTCCCTGCCTCTCCCTCTCTTATCCCCCGTCTCTCCCTTCTTATCTCCCTGCCTCTCCCTCTCTTATCTCCCTGTCTCTCCCTCTCTTATCTCCCTGTCTCTCCCTCTCTTATCTCCCTGTCTCTCCCTCTCTTATCTCCCTGTCTCTCCCTCTCTTATCTCCCCGCCTCTGCCTCTCTTATCACACTGTCTCTTCCTCTCTTATCTCCCCGTCTCCCTCTCCTATCTCAAGCCAGTAATCTCAAACTAAGAATTCCACAAGGCTCTGAGAGGCCCCAATTGCCCCCCTCACCCGCAGTTCCCGGCCAGCAGACCCCCGCGGCGGCTGCTTCGCAGCTTCGCCGGTCCAGCGTGGACTCGCTCTCGCGATCTCGCCGCGGCAGCTCCGACATGGCCGCCCGCCTGGAGGTCGACCTGAAGTCGCACATGTTCCAGCCAGCCTGTGAGCTCGGGGAGGTTTGCATTTGAGAATGCTCGAATGTTAATGAGGTTATAGTTGAGAAGTACATGTAGAATCTCACTGAGATTGTCTTTGAGAACTTAAATCTAAATTTGATTATCTTAAAGAACTACCCCGTGGTATAGAATCCTAATGAGATTATCTTTGAGAACTGAAAGCTCAATGTGATTTATCTTAGAGAAATAAAATCTCATAGAGATTATCTTTGAAACCTTAAATCTCGAAAATTGTCTTTGAGAACTCGAATCTCATAGTGATAATCTTTGAGAACTCAAATCTCAGTGATATTATTTTTGAGAATTCCAATCTCATGGAGACAATCTTTAAAACGTTAATCTCATAGATTATTCGTGAGAACTCGAATCTCATAGAGATTATCTTTGAGCACTCAAATCTCATACAGACTATCTTTGAGAACTCAAATCTCATAGAGATTATCTTTGAGAACTCAAATCTCATAGAGATTATCTTTGAGAACTCAAATCTCATAGAGATTATATTTGAAGTTCCACCCGGCCCGCAGCGCCCCGCGCCGGCCCCGTCTCGCCCATCCCGTTCCCGCCATGCTTCTCCGGCGACATCAGCGAAGACCTGGAGGCCCAGGTGGACGACAAAGTCACCATCGCCTGCATTGTGCACGGGCACCCCAAGCCGGAGGTCGCCTGGCACAAGGACGGCGTGCTGCTGCTGCAGAACAGCCACGGCATTGAGGTGGGGCGCCTGCACGGCGCTTTCATGCGTTGTTGAACCGCTTGCTGTACTCGTAACTGCTTTGCAGGCCATGATTCCTTCCCCTCTCTCCTCTCCCCTCTCCCCTACTCTCTCCTTCCCCTCTCCCCTACTCTCTCCTTCCCCTCTCCCCTACTCTCTCCTTCCTCTCTCCCCTACTCTCTCCTTCCTCTCTCCCCTACTCTCTCCTTCCCCTCTCCCCTACTCTCCTTCCCCACTCCCCTACTCTCTCCTTCCCCTCTCCCCTACTCTCTCCTTCCCCTCTCCCCTACTCTCTCCTTCCCCTCTCCCCTACTCTCTCCTTCCCCTCTCCCCTACTCTCTCCTTCCCCTCTCCCCTACTCTCTCCTTCCCCTCTCCCCTACTCTCTCCTTCCCCTCTCCCCTACTCTCTCCTTCCCCTCTCCCCTACTCTCTCCTTCCCCTCTTCTCTTCCCTTCTCTCCCTCTCCCTCTCTCACTCTTCCTCTCCTTCTCTCCCTCTCCCTTCTCTCACTCTCCCTCTCCTTCTCTCCCTCTCCTTCTCTCCTTCTCTCACTCTCTCTCTCCCTCTGACTCTCCCTCTCCCTCTCACTCTCCCTTTTCTCACTCTCCCTTTTCTCTCTCTCTCTCTCTCTCTCTCTCTCACTCTCTCTCTCACTCATTCTCCCTCTCTCTCTCACTCTCCCTCTCCTCTCCTTTTCCCTTTTCTCACTCTCCTCTCCCTCTCCTTTTTCTCACTCTCCCTCTCCGTCTACCTTCTCTTCCTCTTCCTATTATCCTATTAGATCTGCCATCTCCTTCCATTGCGGAAAACCAAATTTCGTTCACCATCAAGCGAGTTTGTGCAGGGACCTCTTCCCCTCAAGTGTCGCCTGTCATTCTAGCTGTGATTCACTCCAGCTGTCACTCCAGCTGTCACTCCAGCTGTCACTCTCTATCTCTTCTACACTCACTCGCCCTTCCTATCTTCTCTCCCGGATGAAGCGCTGAGCACAGCTAAACTGCAACTCATCTGAACCACCAGCCGCCCCGAACCCGCTCCTCCGCCGTAGCTGTGGTCGCAGGGGTTCGAGCACCGGCTGGTGATCCCGTACGTGGGCCACGAGCACGCTGGCGTGTACTGCATCGCTGCGGCCAACTCGCTCGGCCAAGCCGAGTGCCACTGCGTCATCAGCGTGATCGACGAGCCTGCGGACAGCGGAGTCGAGATGCTCGCCGCCTCGGCTGCATCGCTGGACACTCCGGCGGCTCGCGGCTGCTGCACAGCCGACTGCCTGGTGCCGCCCGAGCTGCTGAGTCTGTTCAGGGACAGGTACTGCCGGGCTGGCGAGCCTGTCACTCTGGAGTGCGAGGTGGCCGCCTCGCCAGCGCCGAAGGTGACTTGACCTGTCACTCTGTCTGTCACTTGGTTGTCACTCTGTGTCGTCTGTCACTACAGCTTTCACTCGGGTTGTCACTCTGTATCGTCTTTCACTACGGCAGTCACTCTGACCAACACCTAGCACTTTGCATATTTCTCGGCATTTTATGATCACAAGCAGCTGCCTCCCCCTACTTTTGTGTGGCTTCTGTCACTCCCTCATTGATGTCTCTCACTCTCTCACTCTCTCTCTCTCTCTCTCTCTCTCTCATTGATGTCTGTCACTCCATCATTGATGTCTCTCTCTCTCTCTCATTGACGTCTGTCACTCCCTCATTGATGTCTCTCTCTCTCTCTCTCTCTCTCTCTCTCTCTCTCTCTCTCTCTCTCTCTCTCTCTCTCTCTCTCTCTCTCTCTCTCATTGATGTCTGTCACTCCCTCATTGATGTCTGTCACTCCCTCATTGATGTCTCTCTCTCTCATTGATGTCTGTCACTCCCTCATTGTTGTCTCTCTCTCTCTCTCTCTCTCTCTCTCATTGATGTCTGTCACTCCCTCATTGATGTCTCTCTCTCTCTCTCTCTCTCTCTCTCATTGATGTCTGTCACTCCCTCATTAATGTCTGTCACTCCCTCATTGATGTCTCTCACTCTCTCATTGATGTTTCTCACTCTCTCATTGATGTCAGTCACTCCCTCATTGATGTCTGTCACTCTCTCATTGATGTCTGTCACTCTCTCATTGATGTCTGTCACTCTCTCATTGATGTCTGTCACTCTCTCATTGATTTCACTTTCTCTCTCATTGATGTCTGTCACTCTCTCATTGATGTCTGTCACTCCCTCATTGATTTCACTTTCTCCCACATTGATGTCAGTCACTCCCTCATTGATGTCTCTCACTCTCTCATTGATGTCACTTTCTCCCTCATTGATGTCTCTCACTCTCTCATTGATGTCTCTCACTCTCTCATTGATGTCTGTCACTCCCTCGTTGATGTCTCTCACTCTCTCATTGATGTCTGTCACTCCCTCGTTGATGTCTCTCACTCTCTCATTGATGTCTGTCACTCGCTGCCTTATAATTGCCTCCAATCCGTCTGCAGGTCGCGTGGAGCTTCAACGGGCAGCCCATCGATTCCTCTGACCGGCGGTTCACCGTCAGCAGCAGAGGCCGTCTGCACCGCCTCCGGCTGGCCCGAGCCACCCCCGCCGAGTCCGGGCGCATCTGCCTGGCCGCCGAGAACGACGCCGGTTCGGCCACCTGCGGCGCGCTACTCATCGTTGAAGATCCCGACAGTGGTCGAGTGTGAGCAGGGCGGAGTGTTAAGGGTGCCGTTTTTTCAGGTCATGACCTCCATTAGTGCCAACCTGGAGCAGGACAGTTAAGGTCATGACCTCTATTAGTGCCAACCTGGAGCAGGACAGTTAAGGTCATGACCTCTATTAGTGCCAACCTGGAGCAGGACAGTTAAGGTCATGACCTCTATTAGTGTCAATCCAGAGCAGGACAGTTAAGGTCATGACCCCTATTAGTGCAAACCCCAGAGCAGGGCAGTTAAGGTCATGACCCCTATTAGTGCAAACCCCAGAGCAGGGCAGTTAAGGTCATGACCTCTATAAGTGACAACCCGGAGCAGGACAGTTAAGGTCATGACCTCTATTAGTGCCAACTTAAAGCAGGACATTTAAGGTCATGACCTCTATTAGTGCAAACCCCAGAGCAGGGCAGTTAAGGTCATGACCCCTATTAGTGCAAACCCCAGAGCAGGGCAGTTAGGGTCATGACCTCTATAAGTGACAACCCGGAGCAGGACAGTTAAGGTCATGACCTCTATTAGTGCCAACTTAAAGCAGGACATTTAAGGTCATGACCTCTATTAGTGAAAGCTCGGAGCAGGACATTTAAGGTCATGACCTCTATTAGTGCCGACCCGGAGCAGGGCAGTTAAGGTTATGACCCGTAGTGTTAAAGCATGGGATTACAAGGCGCACATACAGAAAGTGCAGACACCCAGTCATCTCAACCGCAATTCCAGCTGCAGCCAGAAAGTCATTCGAGCGTCCACCAAGCTGTTCAACCGGAGGGCCGAGAAGCCGTCACGTGACTGGCAGACAACTCCGGGTTATTCGCTGGTGACTTGATTTTTTGAATATTCGTCAAATTTGTTTATCTTTTGCATAGTTTAGCAGTTTGAAATTTCCATGCACAAATATTTGGTTTTAAATGCCCGTCTAATGCAATTTATATATCGTCGATAATTTTTTAAGATTTTGTTTTACTGCATCGGTATTGTTACTTTGTTAATCTGCGCTCGAAAAATCCAGTATAAAATTGTATTACTTCCAGGAATTACCTCAGGTTAGTTAATTATCCATGAAATCGGTTCATTCTAACACAATAAACTGCACTGAAGTGTCCTGAATGAATGCAGTCAATTATTATTTATGCGATTAAATTTGCTTTTGCGTTAAATTTTTTTTTATTTGCAAGTTTCGGGGAATCGTAGGATTAGAAGCTTAAATTAAAATTGAACTAATTACATGATTTAAACAAATGGCGGAGAAGCTCTGTCAGAAATGACGGGATGCTCAACAAAATTGCAAAAACTAACGAAATTTCAGTAAAGAATTAAAACGATAGCGCCATCAACACTTTGCGAAGCTCTACAAACCAACTGATTTGAATAAGCAAAGAGAGTTTAAATAAACGGTTCGTTTTGTCTAATTAAATATACTGATAGCGTGCTTGAGTTATTGCTCATTAAATTAAAAGTGACGAGTTGACCCCCGTTTAATTTAAGGCTGGGGCAGTTTAAAACCCCTGCAGCGGAGATAAGTGGGGTGATTGGCCTCTAAAACACTTTTTATTGGTGACAGGTAGGGTGATTGGCCTCTAAAACACTTTTTATTGGTAAGAGGTGGGTGATTGGCCTCTAAAACACTTTTAATTGGTGAGAGGTGGGTGATTGGCCTCTAAAACACTTTTTACTGGTGAGAGGTGGGATGATTGGCCTCTAAAACACTTCTTATTGGTGAGAGGTGCGGTGATTGGCCTCTAAAACACTTTTTATTGGTAAGAGGTGGGTGATTGGCCTCTAAAACACTTTTTACTGGTGAGAGGTGGGATGATTGGCCTCTAAAACACTTCTTATTGGTGAGAGGTGGGGTGATTGGCCTCTAAAACACTTTTAATTGGTGAGAGGTGGGTGATTGGCCTCTAAAACACTTTTAATTGGTGAGGGGTGGGTGATTGGCCTCTAAAACACTTTTTACTGGTGAGGGGTGGGTGATTGGCCTCTAAAACACTTTTAATTGGTGAGAGGTGGGTGATTGGCCTCTAAAATACTTTTTACTGGTGAGGGGTGGGTGATTGGCCTCTAAAACACTTTTAATTGGTGAGGGGTGGGTGATTGGCCTCTAAAACACTTTTTACTGGTGAGAGGTGGGATGATTGGCCTCTAAAACACTTCTTATTGGTGAGAGGTGGGGTGATTGGCCTCTAAAACACTTTTAATTGGTGAGAGGTGGGTGATTGGCCTCTAAAACACTTTTAATTGGTGAGGGGTGGGTGATTGGCCTCTAAAACACTTTTTACTGGTGAGAGGTGGGATGATTGGCCTCTAAAACACTTCTTATTGGTGAGAGGTGGGGTGATTGGCCTCTAAAACACTTTTAATTGGTGAGAGGTGGGTGATTGGCCTCTAAAACACTTTTAATTGGTGAGGGGTGGGTGATTGGCCTCTAAAACACTTTTTACTGGTGAGGGGTGGGTGATTGGCCTCTAAAACACTTTTAATTGGTGAGGGGTGGGTGATTGGCCTCTAAAACACTTTTTACTGGTGAGGGGTGGGTGATTGGCCTCTAAAACACTTTTAATTGGTGAGGGGTGGGTGATTGGCCTCTAAAACACTTTTAATTGGTGAGGGGTGGGTGATTGGCCTCTAAAACACTTTTAATTGGTGAGGGATGGGTGATTGGCCTCTAAAACACTTTTAATTGGTGAGGGGTGGGTGATTGGCCTCTAAAATACTTTTTACTGGTGAGGGGTTGGTGGTAATTGGCCTCTAAAACACTTTTTATTGTTTTATTGTGAGGGTTGGGCGAGTCATGAAGCAGTCAGTTTCGAAGGCGGGTCAGGCGCTTTAGCTGCTGCCGGCAGTCCTGGACACGACAGTTGGCGGCCGGTCCGTTTTGATGGCCCTCAGGGTCACACCGAACCGGCTGCCGCCGGACGGCGCTGCGACAGGTTTGAGCTGCATCTGTGGCTTCGGCTTCGCCTGCTCCGAAGGCTTCTTCTGTTCCGACGACTTGGAGCCGCCGTCGCCGCTGAACAGCCGCTCGTCGAAGCCCTGGTAGAAGCGTCGCTTCGCAGACGGTGCAGGAGCGGCTGCGGGTTCCGCTGGCTGTGTCGTCGGTGGAGTCGGCGCCTCTCTCGTCTCTGGCAGGTCGGGACTCGCAGATCTGCGATTTTCCTGGAACTGCTGCTTCTGCTGCTGTGGCTGCTGTTGTTGCTTCTGCTGCTGCTGCAGGTTGTACCGATGGTGCACAAACTTTGGCACGCTGGTGGCGACGCTGAGACCGCGAGCCGCCGCGGCTGCTGGCAGCTCGGCTGTCGCGGTTCGACGAGAGGCCACCGGGCGGCTGAGGAGAAGTCAGGAGGAGTTTTGTCAGTCGCAGGGGAGTAGGGAATTAAGGAACTTTGCTTGAACAAAGCTTCGCTTCGCCTTTGACTCACCCGGCCGAGTGGCTCTTTCTCGATGCACCGCTGCTCCTGTCCAGACTGCTCGAGCCTCGCAACTTGTACTTGCCAATCTCGTCCACAATGACCTGCAGCGTGGCCCTCAGCTGAAATGTCAATTAAATAGAATTCATTTTACTCAGGGGCGTCGATCGCCACCTGTAAAAGCTATAGGAATGGGGGGGACATGCCAATGCTTTCCCCACCCAATCTTGCGACTCGTTATGTAAATCAATAACTTCAGTGGCGGATCCTGGGGGGGGGGCCAAGGGGGCCATGGCCCCCCCCCCTCAGCTGCCTCGAAAAAAATTCTGCTCTTGGTCTTTGGCCCCCTTCTAAGTAAGTAAAGGGCTTGGGCCTTGGGGTGGGTTCCTACTCGGGGCAGGGGCAGGGCTCAGACAGAGACCTGTTATTCATTAATTTTTCGCTATTTTTACAAACCATCCCACATCGCCTTGATTTGCCAATTGCCATCCTTGTTTAACTGCTGCGACTTGTCTATACAGAGGACAGTACATGTAGTTTGAATCTCTCGCTAAACTCTCTCCTGAGTTTAGTCTCCTGAGTCTCCTGAGTCCTCATTTTGAATGATTGCTTCTGCCAGTTAATACTTGTAACTTAAAAGTATGAAAAAAGTTGGCCCCCCCCTCAAGAAATTCCTGGATCCGCGCCTGAATAACTTTGCTTCAGGGCGACAAAATATATCGCCTGCGGCGCCAAAATGAGTGCCTACGGCGCCAAAATGAGTGCCTGCGGCGTCAAAATGAGTGCCTGCGGCGCGAAAATGAGTGCCTGCGGCGCCAAAATGAGTGCCTGTGGCGCCAAAATGAGTGCCTACGGCGCCAAAATGAGTGCCTGCGGTGCCAAATGAGTGTCTGCGGCGCTAAAATGAGTGCCTGCGGCGCTAAAATGAGTGCCTGCGGCGCCGCTAAAATGAGTGCCTCCGGCGCTAAAATGAGTGCCTGCGGCGCTAAAATGAGTGCCTGCGGCGTCAAAAAAAGTGCCTGCGGCGCTAAAAATGACTGCCCGAGGTGCCAAAATGACTGCCTGTGGCGCCAAAATTAGCACTGAAAACACTTATTTTAAAATAATGTACATGTAGATGTACATGTAATGTACATATGTAGAATTCTTGACTTTGCCTCCCCACTTACCATAAAATCCATGGCGACGCCACTGATTTTATTAATTACCCACGGTATCAAAAATAAAAAAATGACTGGACTAAAATTTCATTACCTCGTCTTGTCTGGCGGGCCGGTTCTCCTCAGATTCCAACTTGATAGAACTGATCTGTGAAAGGGGAGAGCGTTTGACTATCAAACTTGGAAGATGATTTATAGGTTAAAGATATGAAGGTAAATAATTGAGCATCAAGGAACCTCCTCAACCGCGCCCTGGAACCGGTCCAGCCACTGGTCCACCACCAGGCGCAGCTGCTGACTGGCGAACTGCAGCGACACCGCTCGCCAACCCAGCGCTGACTCTCCTTGGCCAGGGTCTCCTGCAGGCTCTCCGCCCGGACTCGCCACTCCGTCGATTCGCGTTGCAATCTGCCCGCCTGTGGCGTGAAGTTCGGAGCATTCAGCGATAAGATCTCTGAGAACATTATCGAAATATATCGCCATTGAACAAAGCTCTGTGTTTATGCAGCATCAAAGCAAGCCGCCATTAACAAGCATCAAAGCACGCCGCCATTAAACAAACATCAAAGCACGCCGCCATTAAACAAACATCAAAGCACGCCGCCATTAAACAAACATCAAAGCACGCCGCCATTAGCCAAACATCAAAGCACGCCGCCATTCACCAAGTGTCAAAACACGCCGCAATATCCTTCCTTTCACCTGGTCGCATGTGAGCCGCATTTCCTCGATCCTTCGCCACAGTCTCCCAGTCTCTCCGCCCCATCGCTCCAGCTGCTCCAGCCGCATTTCGGCCATCTTTCCGGCCAGTTCGGCCGCCTCCTTTCGCTGGCGTTCAACCCGCCGCTCCTGCTCGGCCAGCCGCACCTGCAGTTCGGCCCGCTCCGCGTCGAACGGGCCGCCAGTCGAGTCGCCGGCGCCCCCAACGGCCGCGGAGGCGCCGGATTTCGCTGCGCCGGTGAACCGCTGGAACATCCGCGGCACCCCCGAGCCTGACGACGACACCCGAGACAGCAGCTGTCGATTCTCTTTGCTGAGTCGGCTCACCAGCTCGGAGTGCTTCTGCCGCTGCTCAGCCAGCTGAGCCTCCAGCTGGCGCAGCTGCTGGTCCCGCTGGGTCAGATCGGCTGACAGGTGCGAGAACGGCTCCAACTCTGATTGGCTGGCGCTGGATGACTGCTGCAGCGGATTTGGCATCTTAGCTTGATGATGGAGGCAGGAAGTTGTGTCAGCTTCAAGCTACCTCTACCAGCTACCAGCTACCAGCTACCAGCTACCAGCTACCATCTACCAGCTACCAGCTACCAGCTACCAGCTACCAGCTAACATCTACCAGCTACCAGCTACCAGCTACCAGCTACCAGCTACCAGCTACCAGCTACCAGCTACCATCTACCAGCTACCAGCTACCAGCTACCAGCTACAACCTACTAGCTACCAGCTACCACCTACTAGCTACCAGCTACCAGCTACCAGCTACCATCTACCACCTACCAGCTACCAGCTAACATCTACCAGCTACCGGTTGCCAGCTAACACCTAACCAGCTTACCAGCTACCACCTACCACCTACCAGCTACCGGTTGCCAGCTACCAGCTACCAGCTACCATCTACCAGCTGCCAGCTACCAGCTACCAGCTACCAGCTACCAGCTACCAGCTACCAGCTACCACCAACCACCTACCAGCTACCGGTTGCCAGCTACCAGCTACCAGCTACCAGCTACCAGCTACCAGCTACCAGCTACCAGCTACCAGCTACCAGCTACCAGCTACCAGCTACCAGCTACCAGCTACCAGCTACCGGTTGCCAGCTAACACCTACCAGCTTACCAGCTACCACCTACCACCTACCAGCTACCGGTTGCCAGCTACCAGCTACCGGTTGCCAGCTACCAGCTACCAGCTACCAGCTACCAGCTACCAGCTAACACCTACAACCTACCACCTACCACCTACCACCTACCAGCTACCAGCTACCAGCTACCAGCTACCATGCCATGGTGTCACGCCTTTTGCTATTCTACTAGAAGTAGTCCTGGAATTCCGCCAATTCGCTCATCATCCTACTAAGAGTAGCGGAGCCAGAAAAAACCGGCCCATCCTCACCGCCCTCAGCTGAGCCTCCAGAGCCTCCCGCTGCTTCTCCCAGGCGTCGCGCTCTCGCCGACATCTGTCGGCCGCCTCGGTGTACAACCGACGGAACTCGTCGACCTCGCGCTGGTAGGCTTCGAGCTGAAGCTGCAAAGTCACCTGCTCGTGAGTCTGCTGCAGGTAGATCCGCTCCACCAGCTGCAGGTGCCGCAGGCGGACTCGAGTTGCTGTTGGCAGGTCCCCAGTCGATGACCAATGGCTTGCAATTTCACCTTGCCCGGTTTCCTGCAAGTTGCGGGAATATTTTCCTTGAGACATTGAGAGATTGGAACACGAAGTTTGAGTCCTTTTACCGGGGTTCGGCAGACTCCGGCGAACCCGCTCAAGGTTTGTGTCTTTTTCTCTCATCTCTCATCTCATCTCTCGCTTCTCCCCTCTACTCTTCTCACTCTCTCTCTCTCATTTGATCTTGCGCTGGTAAAGTGCGAGAGAGAGAGAGAGAGAGAGAGAGAGAGAGAGAGAGAGAGAGAGAGAAGAGAGAGAAAAGAGAGAGAGAGAGAGAGAGAGAGAGAGAGAGAGAGAGAGAGAGAGAGAGAGAGAGAGAGAAAGAGAGAGAGAGAGAGAGAGAGAGAGCCCGCGACTTCAGGTTATTCCAAGTACAAAGTTCAACAAGGCCTCGTGCTCGGCAGGGCAGGGCAGGGCGGCATTTTTGCTGCCCAGCCCCAACCCCCCCGCTATGCCAAGTACAAACTTTTGGTGCACTTGTACTGTTGAAAACTTGAAAATATTTACTGCAAATGGAAGGGTGCTGGAGTTTTATAGAGACAGAAGAATATGGAGACATGAGCACAGGGACAGAGACGGACAAACAGAATATTTTAAAAATCCCCTTGTGTTTCCCAGATCCCCTTGTGTTTCCCAGATCCCCTTGTGTTTCCCAGATCCCCTTGTGTTTCCCAGATCCCCTTGTGTTTCCCAGATCCCCTTGTGTTTCCCAGATCCCCTTGTGTTTCCCAGATCCCCTTGTGTTTCCCAGATCCCCTTGTGTTTCCCAGATCCCCTTGTGTTTCCCAGATCCCCTTGTGTTTCCCAGATCCCCTTGTGTTTCCCAGATCCCCTTGTGTTTCCCAGATCCCCTTGTGTTTCCCAGATCCCCTTGTGTTTCCCAGATCCCCTTGTGTTTCCCAGATCCCCTTGTGTTTCCCAGATCCCCTTGTGTTTCCCAGATCCCCTTGTGTTTCCCAGATCCCCTTGTGTTTCCCAGATCCCCTTGTGTTTCCCAGATCCCCTTGTGTTTCCCAGATCCCCTTGTGTTTCCCAGATCCCCTTGTGTTTCCCAGATCCCCTTGTGTTTCCCAGATCCCCTTGTGTTTCCCAGATCCCCTTGTGTTTCCCAGATCCCCTTGTGTTTCCCAGATCCCCTTGTGTTTCCCAGATCCCCTTGTGTTTCCCAGATCCCCTTGTGTTTCCCAGATCCCCTTGTGTTTCCCAGATCCCCTTGTGTTTCCCAGATCCCCTTGTGTTTCCCAGATCCCCTTGTGTTTCCCAGATCCCCTTGTGTTTCCCAGATCCCCTTGTGTTTCCCAGATCCCCTTGTGTTTCCCAGATCCCCTTGTGTTTCCCAGATCCCCTTGTGTTTCCCAGATCCCCTTGTGTTTCCCAGATCCCCTTGTGTTTCCCAGATCCCCTTGTGTTTCCCAGATCCCCTTGTGTTTCCCAGATCCCCTTGTGTTTCCCAGATCCCCTTGTGTTTCCCAGATCCCCTTGTGTTTCCCAGATCCCCTTGTGTTTCCCAGATCCCCTTGTGTTTCCCAGATCCCCTTGTGTTTCCCAGATCCCCTTGTGTTTCCCAGATCCCCTTGTGTTTCCCAGATCCCCTTGTGTTTCCCAGATCCCCTTGTGTTTCCCAGATCCCCTTGTGTTTCCCAGATCCCCTTGTGTTTCCCAGATCCCCTTGTGTTTCCCAGATCCCCTTGTGTTTCCCAGATCCCCTTGTGTTTCCCAGATCCCCTTGTGTTTCCCAGATCCCCTTGTGTTTCCCAGATCCCCTTGTGTTTCCCAGATCCCCTTGTGTTTCCCAGATCCCCTTGTGTTTCCCAGATCCCCTTGTGTTTCCCAGATCCCCTTGTGTTTCCCAGATCCCCTTGTGTTTCCCAGATCCCCTTGTGTTTCCCAGATCCCCTTGTGTTTCCCAGATCCCCTTGTGTTTCCCAGATCCCCTTGTGTTTCCCAGATCCCCTTGTGTTTCCCAGATCCCCTTGTGTTTCCCAGATCCCCTTGTGTTTCCCAGATCCCCTTGTGTTTCCCAGATCCCCTTGTGTTTCCCAGATCCCCTTGTGTTTCCCAGATCCCCTTGTGTTTCCCAGATCCCCTTGTGTTTCCCAGATCCCCTTGTGTTTCCCAGATCCCCTTGTGTTTCCCAGATCCCCTTGTGTTTCCCAGATCCCCTTGTGTTTCCCAGATCCCCTTGTGTTTCCCAGATCCCCTTGTGTTTCCCAGATCCCCTTGTGTTTCCCAGATCCCCTTGTGTTTCCCAGATCCCCTTGTGTTTCCCAGATCCCCTTGTGTTTCCCAGATCCCCTTGTGTTTCCCAGATCCCCTTGTGTTTCCCAGATCCCCTTGTGTTTCCCAGATCCCCTTGTGTTTCCCAGATCCCCTTGTGTTTCCCAGATCCCCTTGTGTTTCCCAGATCCCCTTGTGTTTCCCAGATCCCCTTGTGTTTCCCAGATCCCCTTGTGTTTCCCAGATCCCCTTGTGTTTCCCAGATCCCCTTGTGTTTCCCAGATCCCCTTGTGTTTCCCAGATCCCCTTGTGTTTCCCAGATCCCCTTGTGTTTCCCAGATCCCCTTGTGTTTCCCAGATCCCCTTGTGTTTCCCAGATCCCCTTGTGTTTCCCAGATCCCCTTGTGTTTCCCAGATCCCCTTGTGTTTCCCAGATCCCCTTGTGTTTCCCAGATCCCCTTGTGTTTCCCAGATCCCCTTGTGTTTCCCAGATCCCCTTGTGTTTCCCAGATCCCCTTGTGTTTCCCAGATCCCCTTGTGTTTCCCAGATCCCCTTGTGTTTCCCAGATCCCCTTGTGTTTCCCAGATCCCCTTGTGTTTCCCAGATCCCCTTGTGTTTCCCAGATCCCCTTGTGTTTCCCAGATCCCCTTGTGTTTCCCAGATCCCCTTGTGTTTCCCAGATCCCCTTGTGTTTCCCAGATCCCCTTGTGTTTCCCAGATCCCCTTGTGTTTCCCAGATCCCCTTGTGTTTCCCAGATCCCCTTGTGTTTCCCAGATCCCCTTGTGTTTCCCAGATCCCCTTGTGTTTCCCAGATCCCCTTGTGTTTCCCAGATCCCCTTGTGTTTCCCAGATCCCCTTGTGTTTCCCAGATCCCCTTGTGTTTCCCAGATCCCCTTGTGTTTCCCAGATCCCCTTGTGTTTCCCAGATCCCCTTGTGTTTCCCAGATCCCCTTGTGTTTCCCAGATCCCCTTGTGTTTCCCAGATCCCCTTGTGTTTCCCAGATCCCCTTGTGTTTCCCAGATCCCCTTGTGTTTCCCAGATCCCCTTGTGTTTCCCAGATCCCCTTGTGTTTCCCAGATCCCCTTGTGTTTCCCAGATCCCCTTGTGTTTCCCAGATCCCATGCACACGAAGACACGAAAACGCGCGAAAGCAGAAATCCCAGAAAAGCAACCCAGAATCCCAAGCGCCCCACCCTGGCAGCTCCTCCGGGCGCCCTGATGCTCTCCAGATCCCGCCTCAGCAGCGCCGTCTCCGCTCTGTCCCGATCCCGCTCGGCTCGCAGCCTCCGCGCCTCATCCTCGACTCCCGCCGCGGCCTCTGCGGGCTTCCCGGCAGCAGCCGCCGCGGCGCTCCGCAGCTTCTCGGCCTCCTCGGCAGCTGCCGCGCGCTCCGCCGTCAGCTCCGCCAGCCGCCGCCTCGCCGGGCCGCCTGTCGACGCCTCCCAGTCCGCCGCCTGCTGCCTGGCCGCCTGAGCTTCAGCCTCCGCCTCGGACAGTCGCCGGTTCGCCTCGCCCAGATCGCCGTCCAGTCGGCCGAGTTCGCGCTCCCGCCCGGCCAGGCGGCCGCTAATCAGGCTGATTAGCTCATCCTTCTCCCGGATCCGGTCGTCCCGGCCGGCCGCCGCCTCCTGCTCGAGCCGCTGCCGCTCCCTGGTGGCCTCCAGGTCGGCCGACACCGCCGCCAGCTGCTGCCGCAGCTCGTCCAGCTGACGGTCCCGCTCGGCCGCTTCAGCGGCTCGACGACGAAGCTCTTCGCGTAGGCGGGCGCCTTCGTTGGACTTCTCTCGGACGCCTGGGAGGTGCGCGGGAGGAGACAGATGTGTGGGGGCTGGGGAGAGAGGTGGGGGATGGGGAGAGAGGTGGGGAAGGATGGGGAGAGAGGTGGGGGCTGGGAGAGGTGGGGGATGGGGAGAGAGGTGGGGGAGGATGGGGAGAGAGGTGGGGGATGAGGGGAGAGAGGTGGGGATGAGGAGAGACGTGTGGGGGATGGGGAGATAGATGGGGGATGGGGAGAGATGTGTGGGGGATGGGGAGAGATGTGTGGGGGATGAGGAGAGATGTGTGGGGATGGGAAGAGAGGTGAGGGATGAGGAGAGAGGTGAGGGATGGGGAGAGAGGTGGGGAAGGATGGGGAGAGAGGTGGGGGCTGGGGAGAGGTGGGGATGGGGAGAGAGGTGGGGGAGGATGGGGAGAGAGGTTGGGGATGAGGGGAGAGAGGTGGGGGATGAGGAGAGACGTGTGGGGGATGGGGAGATAGATGGGGGATGGGGAGAGATGTGTGGGGGATGGGGAGAGATGTGTGGGGGATGAGGAGAGATGTGTGGGGATGGGAAGAGAGGTGAGGGATGAGGAGAGAGGTGAGGGATGGGGAGAGAGGTGGAGGATGGGGAGAGAGGTGATGGAGGATGGGAAGAGAGGGGGATAGGAAGAGAGGTGGGGGTGGGGAGAGAGGTGGGGGATGGGGAGAGAGGTGAGGGATGGGGAGAGAGATGGGGGATGGAGAGAGAAGTGGGAGGATGGAGAGAGAGAGGTGTGGTGGGATATCAAAGCATATTTAATCCATTGAAACAACACGAATCTATAACAATAGACGACAGCAATACTGATTCAGTCTCGAGAACCAACTGTTGCACCAACTGTTTCTACTGCTATCTTTCAAGCATTCAATTTTAATTTGCACTTTTGAGCAAACTGGCCAGAGCTGCACTTAGCGGCAGCAGAGTCTGCAACATCTGTTCGCTCGGCTCTGTACTACGCAGATTTTGCTCCTGACAAACCGGCACGACAGCTGGTTGATGTCTTGCGACAACAGAGGCAGATGAGGCAGTTGGGGTTAATGCAGGAAGCAGTTTGCCAAGTTTCATAAAAGTACGACTGAATAAAACTAATGAATAAAACTATAATTACACCGATTCGATACTTTCCGGTAAATTTTGCTCACCTGAAGTGTTGGCACTTGAAACCTGATTGCGGAATAATTTCAATTGGGGTGTTATCTATTGAGTGAGCACAGAGCAGATCAGGGCGGATTGGAGGGTGGCGGCAAACATGAAAGGGATGGATATAGAGAGGAGAGCACTGAAGACAGAGGGTAGAGAGGGTAGAAGGGGTAAAGCGGTAAAGAGGGCAAAGAGGGTAGAGAGGGTATAGAGGGTAGAGAGGGGGTAGAGAGGGTCGATGGGAGATTGGGGAGCAAGTACTCGGCCCGGAAATCCGCAAGTGCAAACACAAGACTATTCAGTTTACAACAGAGGTTATCTGGTACTCACTAGTGAACTGGGTTTTGAGCAGATGCAGCTCCCCTTTGAGTCGCTCAAACTCCCTATCAGCGTCGACCAGTTTGCGCTGCAATGTCTGCATGCTCTCGTCCTGCTCGCTGATGTGCTCCTCTCTGAGTTTGAGCCCCTCGTTGAGCACCTGGAGACTGCGATCAGCCGCGGCTTTCTCCTTCTCCATCCTGGCCAGCTTGGCAGCCAGCTGGTCGTTTTGAGTTTTGAGCTCGGCCAGCTGAGCTCGGACTGACTCCTCGTTTCCGCGCTGTTGCTGGGTCTCAGCCAGCTGCTTGAGCGAGTCGTACTTCTTCTTACCCTGCTCCAACCGGTTCTGGTAGTCCTTTAGCTGGGTTTCCTTGTCTTCGATCTGCGGGGGTCGGGGTGTTTTGGGGTCGGGGTGTTTGGGGGTTGGGGTGGTTTGGGGTTGGGGTGTTTTGGGGTCGGGTGTTTTGGGGTCGGGGTGTTTTGGGGTCGGGGTGTTTTGGGGTTGGGGTGCTTTGGGGTTGGGGTGTTTTGGGGTTGGGGTGTTTTGGGGTCGGGGTGTTTTGGGGTTGGGGTGTTTTGGGGTTGGGGTGTTTTGGGGTTGGGGTGTTTTGGGGTCAGGGTGTTTGGGGGTCGGGTGTTTTGGGGTTGGGGTGTTTTGGGGTTGGGGTGTTTTGGGGTTGGGGTGTTTTGGGGTTGGGGTGTTTTGGGGTTGGGGTGTTTTGGGGTTGGGGTGTTTTGGGGTTGGGGTGTTTTGGGGTCAGGGTGTTTGGGGGTCGGGTGTTTTGGGGTCGGGTGTTTTGGGGTTGGGGTGTTTTGGGGTTGGGGTGTTTTGGGGTTGGGGTGTTTTGGGGTTGGGGTGTTTTGGGGTTGGGGTGTTTTGGGGTTGGGGTGTTTTGGGGTTGGGGTGTTTTGGGGTTGGAGTGTTTTGGGGTTGGGGTGTTTTGGGGTTGGGGTGTTTTGGGGTTGGGGTGTTTTGGGGTCGGGGTGTTTTGGGGTTGGAGTGTTTTGGGGTTGGAGTGTTTTGGGGTCGGGGTGTTTTGGGGTTGGGGTGTTTGGGGGTTGGAGTTGCTTTAGGGTTGGGATTTTGTGTGGAAAGTTTCGTCTGTTGTGTATTTTCACTGAGTATTTTCTGAAGTTGGCAGATGTTTTCCCGATTCATTATGACACTTTAATTCTTCCCACGCCACAACACAAACCGTCTGATAGCCTTACCATTATTTTGTACTTCTCACTGTCCATCACTTCCCGTCGCTGATCCTCTCGCATCGAGTCCAGCCGCTTCTGGTAGTGCTTCGTTCGCTGTCTTTCCTCACGCAGCAGAATTTCAAGGCTGTGCAGACGCTCGAGAAACTTTTTCTGCATTTGGGGTAATAAAACTGATTGTTGGTAACAGTGAAATGTTGTACATGCTGCCATGTACAGTCCTAGTCCTGTAATGGGACTTCCCAATTCACGGGCGTCTGACACTAGAACCTAACCATACATACAGTGGATAAAGAGTAATTGAGCCAACCAATTACAACAGGGCACTAGACGCTTAGAGCAGTAGCGATCTGGTGACGTGACTAAGATAAGAGTACATGAGCCAAGCATAAACTAAGCAATAAATCCTAGGATTGGGCACCAGGCGCTAAGTGGCGGTCTGGTCACGTGACTCAATCGCCACTTAAATTCTTGGGACCGGGCGTGGGGTGGGCGGCACGAAGGGCAGAGATTATCCTACGCAGATAAGAGCAAATGAACCATTCTAGGATTGGGCACCAGGCGCTAAGTACAGTAGCGGTCTGGTCACGTGACTCAATCGCCACTTAAATTCTTGGGCCCGGGGGTGGGTGACACGACACGACCGTACATTGATCAGTGTAATTAACAAGCAGTCAACGAGAAGAGGCACTAAGCAGGCGCTACTCAAACAGCGAGAACGCGGGCGCGGCACTCACGTCCCAGTACTTGACGTCCTGTTCCGGCGGCTGCCCATCTGTGAAAACTTCGTCGTTGTCCGCGGAAGCGCCAGCGCCTGGTCCGGATGAGTCGGCAGAATCGGCGGAGCTGCAAACAGAAAAACAGGGTCAATACAGGTAAAGTAGTTCTGCAAGCATGTGGGGATTTCAATGAGCTGGACGTAGCCAGTGGCATTATAAGCTTCAATTCACCCTGCCCTGATAGGGTTGCTTCGGCAGAAAAACAGGCTGGAAGTTGTGATCCTGTACAAGCTGTACACAGCACCTGAAGCAGCTTTACCGAATTTGCTGCTACACCTGTATATGCCTTGCAGCGAATCTGGCATGCTTCTATAACTTACAGCAAATTACAGCAACTTACAGACTACCAGCAGAAAGGGCAGCAGACTACTCACCTCTCATACTCGTACAGAAACCGCTTCCTCATTGTAACCAACGCCAGCAAATCGCCAAGCAATTCGTTCTGTTTTTGTAGTTTCTCCAGCTGTTCCACAAAGAAATGCTCGTCCTCTTCGAAATTTCGCCGACTCTCGCTCAAATCTTCCTCCATTGTTTTGAGTCTGTACTCCAGGCTCTCCGATTGGATGGTGCCCTTCCGTATCGCCAGCTGGAGGTCCTCTGGATGAAGCGGCGTGGTTTATCTACTATGCAGTAATTATTATTACAATCAGTTTTAGCGTGGTTTGGTTGTGGGATATTTAGACAGAGCGGCATCGTGGCGCCGCTCTCTTGTCCGGGAGGACACGGCCTCGATTCCCAGAGCAGCTACCGCAAAAGTTAAAAATGCGTTTGATGATGCAGAACATTCGTGACTCTCGTATAACTGGCTACTTACTGACTAAATGCCAGCCGGCGCGAAAATCAGAACCTTGATTGAAGATGACGTCACCCCAGGTGTTGCTTTAGGAATGCTTCATCCTCCCCCCCCCCCACCGGCCATTGTAAAAGGTTTCTCACCGATCTCGTCTTCAAGGTCGCCAACCTCTCGGATGAGGTCGGCCTTGGTGGCGGCTCCCAGCTGGTCGATGCTGGTCTTCCTTCGCTCCGACGATGTGCCCGAAGCCGTCGGCTGCTGCTGCTGCTGCGTCTGCCGCTGCCCGGCCTCCAGCCTCTCGGCTTCCAGTCGAAGATCCGCATTCGTCGACTCCAGCTGCGAGACGCGCACTCGAAGCTCGTCAACTTTGGCGTCCAATCGGCGTCTGGCTTCGTTGGCCTCGAGCCATTTCTCGTGCAGCGCCAGGTCCTCGGGGCTTAGCTGAGCGGCTGTGGTGATTTTCCGCTTCATCTCCTCCATCTCTGAGTCCAATTGGCCGAGCAGAGATTCCGCTTCCTGAGTGCCTGCGGGCATGAGTTCAGTACGAGCACAGACTTCTTACAGAGCTGCTGGCTTACGAGTGCACGAAGATAAACACAAAAGTCGTGAAAGAGCAAATGCCGGCCTCAAAATGAAGTTCTATGTCGACGAGACCCATCTTAACATAGGGTGCTGAAACGGCTGTTAGAGTTAAAACATCTGTCGCTGGGGGTATTAAAGCGAAATCTAATCTAAGACACAATTTATTTTGGTGTCAGCACACAGTTTGAAATAAATATCGATTAGCAAAGCGATGTACTCACTGTACTTGAACAGTAGCTGCTTGTCGCTGGGGCTCAGGTGCGGTGCAAGGCCTCTCGACTCCAGGCGAGACTCCAGCGCCGCCACGCTGCCTCGCAGTCGCTGGTTGACCATGTCCAACTCAAGCACCTGACGTCGAAGAGTCACAGTCTCCGTCGATGGCTCCTCCGAATCGTCCAGGTCGACTGCGCTGTCGTCGTCTCCGCCGCCGCCTCCTCCGCCGCCGACGCCGCCTCCGCCACCCCCGGCACCATCGGCGAGTCGGTTGATCTTCGCCGTGAGCGCTTCGTTTTCCTCCTCGGCCTCTTGCAGTTTGCGTCGCATAATTTTGACTTCCTCTTTGGAGAAGCGCAGCTGCTCGACCAGGTCGGCTTCGCGCTCGCGCGCCACGGAGAGCTCGCGCTTGAGGTGGTCCTCCTCTACGGAGGACTCGCGCGAAGCCGCCTGCCCGAGGCGAGGCTGCGACGGGACAGAAATCAAGGATTCAGTTGTTGTAGAAGAATAGAGGAAGTAGAGTAGGGTGGGAGACGAATGGAGACAGTGGAAGCTCGAGTAATTTGTATTGCAATCAGTGCATTGTGAAAGCTTCAATCACCAATTATTATAGAAGTATCCTCACTCACCCTTGGACTGGACTTGTCAACCACCTGAAGTGGCCCTGCGTCCGAAATTCCGGCATCAGTTTTCACCTTGTCCAACTGTGAAATGTCAAATTATAAAGTTTTCTGTTGAGTATTCTCTGCTTCAAAATTCATTATCCCTATGGGTCAGCTCAGTGACTCCTGACCCAAGGACAGCATTGCAGGGAGTCAGCGCATATCGCTCACCTCCAAACGGACTCGGTCCATGTCGTTCTCTAGTCGAATTTTCTCCCTCTCCGAGGACTCGAGCTGGATTTTCAGTCGCTGATTGTCGGCCTCGAGGCGGTTTCTCTTCTGCTCGATGTACTCGAGCTCATCGTGCAGACGGACTGAGACTTCCTTGGCCGTTCGCAGCTCGTCTTCCAGCTCTTGGATCTGGGAAGGTCGAGAAGTTGAGTTCATACGAATGTTAATAAACACTTTTTATACAAAACAGGGGCAACCTCTCGACTCTTTGAGATCTCATGAATTTAAAAGGCAAAGAGGTCCCACGTGACCGAACTGGTACATCAGAAGGGGTCGTTTCATGCAATTTAAGTTTCCCATCGTCGAAAAGCGTGTTTGTAATAATAATACTAATAATAATAATAATATTAATATTAACAATGTTAATAATAACAATAACAATACTAATAGGAATATTAATAATAATAACTTATTACACCTGCCCCTATGGCCAGATGTGCAACCGACAGCTCAGCCGCAGCTATTGCGACTAGGCTACGGCGGTCTCTTACTGCGAAGCCTCAATTTGCCTCAAGCATCTGATAATCAAGACTCCAGCTCATGAATGCGGGCGAGATGAGAGAGGAAAGGAGAGCAAATCGAGGAGAGAGGGAGAGAGAAGAGGAAAGAAGAGATCAGAGATGAGATCAGAGAGAAGATACAAAGAGAGAGTAGATTCGAGAGAAGAAGAGAACTGAGAAGAGACAGAAACCTTAAGTTTGCTATTGTGAAGTCTCAAAGGACCCCCCGGGGCCGGACATCAAGCAATTCGACGTTGTGAAGTTTCGAGCTTGTGAAAGGGAACCCTATCAGAAAGCTAAAGTACAATTGCACGCGAGTACAGATCCGATTGATAAGAGGACCAAATCAGGGGGAAAAGCTCTCAGCCTCGAGGGGGGACACCACATACCGCACTTCACTCCGTTCACTTGGGAGCGCATAACCCAAGCAGACAGCCATCGGAAAAGATCAATCAACTTTCTTTGAAATGATCCCTATCAAATTTTTCTGGACTGGGGACGAGAATGGAGGTAATTTCCATTTGGATTCTCATTTTTCCGGGCGGTTTCCACTCTTGAGACTTTCCCCATCTTATAATTCGTTTTTGAGCGGCTGAGACAGCAAATTCCCTATTCAAACTGTTATCAGAACTCACCCTGCTGAAATAGAATATTTGACCCCGAGAAAACTGCATAGGCGTAGGAACGTTTCAAAAAGTGGGGGCCAGGTTCAGTGACGGATTTAGGGGGGGGGGGGGGGGGCGCACAGGGCGCACGCCCCCGTCGAGTCAGATTTTTTATATGGAAAATGCACATTATCATGTACCGATTATTTTCAGAATCCGTCTTGTCAGCACTCATCTTATAAAGCGCCGCAGGCACTCATTTTAGCGCCGCAGGCACTCATTTTGGCGCTGCAGGCACTCATTTTGGCGCTGCAGGCGGTATGTTTTGTCGCCCTGCAGCAAAATGCATTCATGCAAAGCAGCAAAAACCAAAAATAAGCAACATTTAAAATGTGGAGGGACCAGATACCATTACTGGCCCCCCATTTTAAAAAGTGGGGGGGCATGGTCCCACTTGGCCCCCCCGTTCCTACGCCTATGGAAAACTGCAGGAAAATACTGCCCCACTTGAAAGTCTAATCCCTCGGTTTAGGGTCTCAAGAACCACTACCCCACCCTCAACCCTCTTTAGCAGGCAACTCAATCCCGTCAAGCTCACCTGCAGGCTGTCGTCGCCTGACAGAATTCTCTCGCCGAGGCGGCGGAATTTCTCCTCCAACTCCGCTCGCTCAGCCTCGCACTGCTCAAAGCGTCTTTCGGCCTTGCGCAGCTTGAACTGCACCACCCGGTAGCTCTTGTTGGCCGCGTCCAGCTCTCGCTGCAGCTCCCGAACTGTGCCCGTCCGGCCCTCCTCCTTGTCCTGGAACGAGTCGTGCATCTCCTCGAGCTCGCGTTGAAGCTCTTCAACTTCCTCTTTGAGTTGGTCATTCTCTTCGGTCAGCTCGCGGCACAGATCCTCGAGCTCGCGAGCTCGACCTTCGAAGTCATCGAAGTCGGCAGCCGCCGGTCGCTGCTCGGATTCGGGAAGTCGAAGACGCTCTCTGTAGCAGCGGACCTCCTGCTCGAGCTGGGGAATTCGCTTCTCAAGTGTTGAGCCCCTGAAATCGACAGGATTGTGCGTGAGACATCACAAGCTACATCACAGGCTTCAACAGTTGTTACTTTAAAACCGATGTCTTTGAGTCTAGACTCACCTGGTCTTACAACTATCCAACTCCCTCTCCAGATCCTCAATATCGCCCAGCCTCTCCTCCAATTGAGCGTCCAGAAGCTGTTTGTCTCTGCACAGCACCGCGTACTTGTCCTCCAGCTCGAACAAGTCGCTCTCCAGCTCCTCGACGTATTTGTCGTCAAGGTTACCGGCAGCGCTTCGACCTCCACCAGCTGAGCGGCCGGAGCCGCAGGAGCGAAGGCTCTCCTTGCTGGCTGAACGAGACCGACTGATAGCTGCGATAGTTCGTTGGGGGGGGGGGGAGGGGGGTTGGCAAAGTCAGCTACATGTGTATATAACATTCGTTTGTAGAGAGCTAGGGTTAGGGCAAGGGTAGGGTTTGAATTCACTTGACTAACGCGTTTATAACCGTATCGTGCTGTCAGGTAATTTCATAAAAATGAGTCAAGGTCAGCAGACCCTCTAGAATCGGGGTCAAGAAGATCAGTTGAATGTGGGGGTCAAAGAGGCTATAATCCAGTTCGCATCGCTCACAATCCCTGCCGAAGCCCCTGGCGCCTCCTTCCTCTTCTCTTTCCTTTCGTTTCGATTCTGGCGTCGCCGCAGACGCCGCAGCAGCGCGACGCGACATTCCGCTAGACGACGACGTTCGCGACGATCTCGGCGACGATGTCGACCCGCCACTTGCCGCGACTGCCGCAGCAGCTGCCGAAGTAGTGCCGGTCGCGCCGTGCTGCGATTTCGTCCGATGGCAGCTGCGGCACAAGCTCCGCCTGACTGGCTGGGGCTCGAACCCGGGGCATGCATCCTTGCCGACGCCGCCTCGTCTGCTGGCTTCTAGATCCTCAGCCATGTCCTCCGGTGCGCGGGAATCATCATTGCCTAGAAAATTTGGGAAGAGGGGGGTTTTAACATGCTGCTACACGTGTGCCTCTGGGCCTGGGGATGGGAGAAGCAATGCTTTCCTTATCTATCTCTTCCCCTTCCGCTCCTTCTCCCCTCCGTCCTCTCTGACCCGGAAACCTCCTGCAGTCAACCACCCGAACGTCCAGCACCGCATCCATTGGAGAGTGCGGACCGCGGAGGCTCCAGTGGAAAATATTATTGGTCTCTCGCCTCGGCTTTTTGGCCGCAGAAGACGAACGAACAGCCAGTCCGTTTGCCATTCGGTAGGCTAGAGGACCAAGGACTCCTATAGCGCTACCCAGCACTGGACTGGACTGGAAGCGAACAGAGGGGAAAGGCCCGTTTTTTGCTTTTACGCTGAAGAGATGTAGCGATAAGCCGGTAAAAAAGTGCGAATTACACTATCTCCACGGACGAATTCAGCTAAAAAGTTTTATCCAGCAAAGCTAGATGCATTGCGTAATAAATAAAGCATTTTCTTGAAAGAAGTTTCACGTAGCACTTTTTCCAAAAAAGAAATCGGTTTGCCGTTTTTCAAGCTTTCATTAATCGTAGCTTTTCCGAACGAAATGAAACAGGTCTCATGGTTTGTCTGCCAGTTTCTTCTATGTGTAAAAACCTTCAGGGGATTATTACAGACTGGTTTCCAGTCCACACAGAAAAGTTTTAGCAGTCCCTGGTTCAGACGAAGCATACCCAACTGTGCACCTGCAGCATCCACTCTGCACCGTGGGATCTGTCTCCGCCCAACCCCAATCTGGGCGAGCCTTTTTTCTGATTGTCGATATTGAATTCTGCACTTGAATGGGGTATACTGTCCCAAGGTTGGCTCGCAGACTTTCTATGCGGCCCGCACCTTTATTGCAACTTCATTGTTTCTCCCACAAAAGTTTTGTGCACTAAAATGGGGAATTTCTTTCCTCAATTGCCAACTTCAATGACAAATTAGTAATGAGACACGAACTGATCGTGTAAGTGGCTGTTTACAAACTCTAGAAGACAGACTGCACATAAGTTCCAACTTTCGAATAGAATAGAAATAGGGGAACTGGCGGCGAAGGAAAGTGAGGTGGTGGCGGGCCAACAACGGGAGTACAAATGTAGTAACTTAGTAAGACCCAGGGGCGGATTCTGGAGGGTAAAGACGCAGGGGGCGGATTCTGGAGGGTAAAGACCTAGGGGCGGATTCTGGAGGGTAAAGACCCAGTGGAGCAGATACTGGAGGGTAAAGACCCAGGGGCTGATTCTGGAGGGTAAAAAACCAGGGGCGGATTCAGGAGGGTAAAGACCCAGGGTAAAGACCTCTCTCATCTCACCCAGTCCACAACCTTGAGCTGGATTCTTCACCTTGCCTTTGACCCCTGTTCTATATATACAAGAAAGCAGGGCGTCGCGCCATGGATTTCATGGTAGAGGGGGACAAAACCAAGAATTCAACAAAGTATACATGTACATGACTAAATTCCTACATTTCTATTTGCTTGTTGTCAGCGCTCATTTTGGCGCCGCAGGTACTCATTTTGGCGCCGCAAGCACTCATTTTGGCGCCGCAAGCACTCATTTTGGCGCCGGAGGCGCTATATTTTAGCGCCCTGAAGAAAAATTATTGATTACCACAACGTGACACAAGCTGGGGTGGGGGGACAAAGCGGGAGGACCTTTTTTTAAACTGAGCAGGTGAATTGCCACGTGATCTTTGTGATCACGGTTGGGGCTTTCATGTATGTCACACTTTAGCCTTTCTTGTGGTTGTGACCGTTATTGATGTGCCCAGAAGAAGGCAGGCTTACGTGTACACCGTGTTTACAAGGTTAACATATACCAACCAACACGTGCAGACTTAATTTAAGGCTATTTAACGGAAAGGTCAGGTGATTTAGCTATTTTTCTCAGATTTCGACCTAATTTAAATATTGATCATATCAGAGAAAGCGAGGCTTGAAACTTCACAAGCTCGAAACTTCATGAGTGTCATGAAGTTTCTGGCCAAGAAGCACTATGCCGTTGTACTCGATCAAAGCGAGGTTAATAGCGAAAACAATGCATCATTGACAGACTGAAGTGCATATAGGGATTTTTCTAGTACTTGCAGCAGAACTGCTGCAAACCATTTTCAATAGCAGTGCAGTTAGCGTTTTTTAACCAACTTTTTGAAACTTCACCAAATCTAACCCAAGAAAACAAGAAATAATTGCTTCTAGGGGAAAGAAGAGAGCAGGACATGATGGACTTTCCTGCTTCTATATGCAGCTGCTTCACTTTTTGCTATTTTTTCAGAGAATAAGCCACACTTAGGATCCAGGATTCCAATTTCAAACCCGCTGCATGTCTCCTTGCACGTGTTGTTCGAACAATATAGGCAGAAAAGTTGAAGGGAACAACGGGAATGAGGATATTCGGAAGTCAGCGGCGTCCATCTGTCAGTAAGCCTATCTCCTCACTCTATCTGCAAAGCGTGTATCTTACCTTATATGCATTCTTTCAAGGCTTCAGTATTGACATTTGGGCGTACATGTACATGTTCATGTATGGTATGCCAGCTGGGTGAAGGTGCAAAAGAAGAGGGTGAGAGAAAAGGAGAGGAGACACGACACGATGAAGGTTACAAACAGGGGAGAGATATATCAGACATAGCCATTGAAAGTTGAAGTTCTTTTTATTGCCTTTCATTACTTTGTGTCGCTACATGTATTTGCCTCGAGTGAGTTGCATTCAGAAGCTCGTAACTTCAAATGATCGAATTTTTGCGGGTACATCATCGTGTTATTGCGAGTTATGCGTGAGCTCGCGAATAAAAGTTGTAAAATTTCGAGCTAATGAAACGCTTTACTTCGCTCAGCGTGGCGCTTTCATAGACACGAAATTTCACGAAACTGAAATTTAACGAACCCGAAATTTACAAAGCGAAATTTCACGAACCCGAAATTTCACGAACCCGAAATTTCATTTCAGGCTTGAAATTTCTGGCTTATGAAAGACAGCGTCTTTCGACATTCGGGTGAAAATTCGGATTAGTGAAAGGACCCTCACCCGCTCAGCATCGCATGTGCGTACACTCCTGATACTACTTATTAGTATTCAATAGACGAGTTCGTTTTATACAGAGACACGGCATCCAGGGATTGTTCAATGCAGTTTTGAACAGATTTTCTGCCCGTGTACATTGCACAAGCTAAGTCGTAATTGCCCGCTCTGACAAACTTGATAATATGACATTATTTTAAAATGCGCACGCATACAAGGTTAGCTTTTTCAGCACCAAAAAGCATATTAGTTTAGTTTAATTGGAGGCGGTTGGGGTTGGTTGTATTATTGCAATATTATCAGGCACTGATATGGGTGCAAGCGCAGACCCTCACTGTGCTTGGCCTGTCCTGATAAGGGAAAGCGGCGGGCTCCGAATATAATAATACAGACCCCTTGTTATTTTTGGTAATTGGCTGAGTGCTGCAGTTGAATTATTTATCTATCCTATCGATTTAGCCCCAGACTCGAGGGAAAACAAGTTCGGAGCTTGTTTAGCCAAAAGCAGTCAGGCGACCGGGTGCAAGTAAAAATGCTCGTCGTGTGTCTAAATTTATTGTTATTATTCACCGTTTAAAGAACGTGTCTTAACATTTTTATGTGTATTTGTTTTGTTAGCTTCCAGACTTTATTGGCTGCTCCACTCTAAATTTTCTAGCTTTTAATACCGCTTTTCGTATTTCAGTGTGTGTCACTCAAATTACAAACAACACGAAAGCACTAAGTATAAGCTTGCATTGCACTATCTTCTTTTACTAGACAGTAATTGGCCCAAGTTGGTTTTCTTTCTTGCGGTTTTTGCTGCATAAAGCAAAGAGGCGGGTGCACAGGTTTACGCTCGAAGGCTAAGCTAGGATCTTACGTGAAGCCCATTTGCCCCAGCTGGAACATCTGTTTGCACATATAATCTCCCATTTCTTTTTTCTGTCCCATTAAACGTCTCTTTGTTTGGGCTTGGCTTTGGCGGCTTTAGCGATTAGAGCCAGGGAAAGCCAAGTTTAGACGAGGTTAAACGAACCGCAGCTAGCAGTCACATATTATTTCAATTCGTTAGCTTCGGTTGCAATGTAAATTTAGATAAGCCGCACAGGCACAAATCAACAAGGGCTAGGGCGTATTTTCAGTCGTCTGTCGGTTCACAATTATAAAGATTTGCTTCGCACCAGGACTCAGGGGTGCAAACAAGTAGAAAGTTCAGCAACCTAATGATTGTCAAATGCTAATTGTAGTCGCAGCACGCTAATTAAAAGCATAGGCTAAGCTATCTGGCATGTGATGTGTCCATGTGTTCTTTTG